>CAUYRT010042270.1:0-259487 GCA_963574885.1 Lepilemur ruficaudatus
AAAAAAAAAAAAAAAAAGTGAGTGCAACCATTCAAGGAATCAAAGCTTTTAAAACTTTGCTGCAGTCTGAAATTACTAAAAAAAATTCATATGAATTTCCTTCCCAAATATTTGTTATTGGTTGTTGATAAATTATATTTATGTTGTTTCAGGACACTCTCTGAGTCTATCTATGTATTGACATGGAGGATTTCCCAAAAATATTAAGTGAAACAATCATATTATACATTTCTATAAAAACAACAAAACAGTGACACATGACTACATGCATCTGTATATATGCAAGCAATGTCATGGAAAAAGAAAAGGAAGGGTATCACCTCAAGGTAAAAGGGCTGAGAGAAGTCCTTTCATATTTGACCCCCTCTCCCACACACACACACACACACAGTCATTTGAGTAATTTATAACAGAAATGTTATAAACAGAAATGTTATTGCATGGCTTATGTAATTGGTCTAAATATTTTTAACTTTAAAAAAGAAAAGTTCTTACCTTAGTGATCAGCTAACTCAGAGGTCAAAACAAAAAGTTTAAAATAATGCATTTCTGTTATTTCTGTATATTTTGTTATTTTATTCTTACGGTTCCACAAACCACCATACTATCTACTCCTTTAATGTTCTATAAAATTAGAGATCATTTTCCTCACAATAGTGTTAATTTTCATCACTTTTCTTCCCTTTATAAAAAGCCTAAACTTGATAAGTACAAAGTGATTTTGTTTTAATCTAGATTTAAATGGGACAGAAAGAAATGAATAATAAAATTGAGCCATAGTAAGTACTACTCAAATGAAAACATTTTCCAATAAAAAGAATGATAGAAAAATAAGGGTATGTAATACCAAAGTAAATTTCAGATGGCTCTAAAGTATAAATGTTAAAATAATAGGGAAACCATAAAATGCAAGGAAAAAATGTAGTATTAAAAAATAATATGATGAGTAGGGCAGGCTTTTCTATATATATAGAATTAAAGCCAAAAACCATAAAGGCCCTAACTGTAAATTTTACTATATAAAAATGTAAACCTTCAAATAGAAAAAAAATTATGATTTTGAAAGATAAATAGAAAACTAATAACCCTAAGTCATGGAGTTTCCTTAAAAATAAATAAGGTACACAAACAAGTAATTTACAAAATAAGAAATAACAAGAAATCACTTAAGATGGTCAAAATCACTAGAAATAAAGAAATCAAATTAAAATGAGATTTTCTCCCTATAAGAGTGACAAAATGTTAAAAAAAAAAAAAAAAAAACTAAAAACATCCAATTTTGGAAAGGGTATAGGGAAACAGTCCCATAGTCTTCTGGTAGGAATATAAATTGGTATCTTTCTAGAAGTCTGTTTGGAAATATGAGTCAATATTAAATGTGTATTTCCATGATTCAGAAATCCTAAATTAAGAAATTTATAAGATAAAGAGCAGCTTCATGCAGAAATGTACATATGTATGCACATAGCACACACATACATGTAATTATCTTTAATAGCAAAAAAATTTAGAAGCATTATTAAAGTCTATCAGTGGGGGACTAAAAGGCTCTACATTACAGTACATACATATAATGCACAACCAGATGCAAGCATTAATATAATGAGAATCTGTGTGAAACTCATGATAATTATTTGTACTATATTGTTAAACAGGGGGGAAAAGCAGGTTTGAGATGTTGAGTGTAATATCATTTATGTAAAATTACATATATATATTTACATTTGCATAGCAAATATAATCTATGATGTGTGTCATATTGTGTGCTAAGCTGCTTTCTAGTGATTTTTACTTTATACATTTCTGGTGTTTTGAGTCTCCTAAAACAACAATAATCTATAATATTTAGGTTGAAAAAAGTTAAGTTAGTTTCATTTTGAGGGAAAAAGGGAGAAACATTTGACAATAATAACACACGCAGCTAAAATACTCCTTTATACAATATATTCAAATTTTAAATTAGTTTTAAAAAAGATGCTTACCAAACGCTTGGTTTTCTCTGAAATATTTGACTTCTTTTGGGAATTTCCCTCTTGGAGTACTATCTAGAGAAAAAGCAAACAAATGTTTTATAATGACTCAAAACAGATTTAAATTTAGTCACTCATTGTGTTCTCATAATATAAAGGTAAGAACAGAGGTGTTAAATGGCTTAGACCAGATATTCTTCAAACTTTCTTTGTTCATGATGCCCTTAGGCCAAAAGAAATATCTAAGATTTCCTTTACTATACAATTGAGGCCAAATAACTGCGTAAGTATTTATGTCCTATAATGCTGTAGCCCTCTGAAAAAATAATACATATAAGTTGAAAGAAAAAAATATTTTTACTTCATTCTTAAATAACCAAGATTACTCCCTAATTAGATGTGTATACCTATTGGGCATTGCATAAATTCACATATGCTAGAATGTATATTTCAGATTGGAAATGGACATTCTTATTTCCTGTGCCATAATCATTTTCACATGGTACTTGCTTTTTATCATAGTGAAGTTATCTAACACTGAAACTGTGAACTACCTTGAATTCAAGAAGTATATGACAGATGCTGAGTATTGTAGTGTTTCCCTTGAAAATATGTAATATTTTTATGCTCCCTTAAGGGTTTGCTGCAGTGTCCAGGGTGCCACAGTGTGTGGTTTGGAAACAGAATTAGACATAAAAAAACTCTCAAAAACTTTATTCAGCAAGATAGCATGTAACTTTGGCAACATAAACAAATCATCATGGTTCTAAGGGGCACAGCAATATATTCTATTTCTTTAGTAATTGAAAGCAATGTGCTCTTAACTCCTCTACATGCCCCACCACATCCACAAAAATAAAAAATTTTCTAAAATGTCTCCCAACAGATACCGTTTTTTGATGAAAGTCTTGATTGAGTGATTGCTGCAGCTCCTGAATAGCATCTGAAAGTTGCTTGAACTCTTCTTGCTCTTCAACTGGAACAGAGCTAAACACAGCAAAATAGATTAAAATAACATTTATCGAGTTCTTAACTTTGAAAGGCTAAAATAAAATCCTGCCCTCGAATAACTTAGATGAAGAAACCATCTGGGCCGGGCGCGGTGGCTCACGCCTGTAATCCTAGCATTCTGGGAGGCCGAGGCGGGCAGATTGCTCAAGGTCAGGAGTTCGAAACCAGCCTGAGCAAGAGCGAGACCCCGTCTCTACTAATAATAAAAAGAAATTAATTGGCCAACTAAATATATATAGAAAAAAATTAGCCGGGCATGGTGGCACATGCCTGTTGTCCCAGCTACTCAGGAGGCTGAGGCAGAAGGATTGCTTTAGCCCAGGAGTTTGAGGTTGCTGTGAGCTAGGCTGATGCCACGGCACTCACTCTAGCCCGGGCGACAGAGTGAGACTCCGTCTCAAAAAAAAAAAAAAAAAGAAACCATCTGCTTTCATGTTTCTGAATTACATCCTTTCATATGACAGACATTTAAAACAGATTATCTGGCCTCTACTACAGAGAGAAAATAAAAATCAGATGAGCTCCTTCAATTTTCTGCCTTAAAATCTATGCATTCATCTGCATACATAACTATGCTTTCAAACTTTACTCCTAATAAAATGAACATGGTATCCCTTCTCCTGTTCAATGCTAATATCTCTACCTCTGCTGCAGCTCTCATCTCCTCACATCTCTTAGTCCCGCATCATCCATCCTTCTGCTACAAGTCCTTCCTAACAGCACTTACACACGTTCAAGGCTCTTCCATATGAATGTGCTCTACATTAGTTTTTGCTTATCCGATTTATTAGCCATCTGTTTTTATTCTGCTGTGAACTCTCTGTGAATAGCCTTTGCCCATTTTTCTGTTATCTTTTTTCCTATCAGTTTGTAGGAGTGTTTTGTATATTAGGAATGTTACATGGATTTTGTTATCAGAAGTTAGTAATGCTTTGTGGCATATGTTGAAATTATTCTGTCCTAGTTTGTCACTTTTAACTTAATGCGTGGTGTCTTTTACCATGTTCTATTTGCCTCCTATCCCCAGTCTTTGCAGCTTTCTGCTGCTTATAAAGTCAACTGTTACTAGGGGCATGTTAGAAAAGCTCTCACCTGAAACAAATAACCTCAAAGACATCAACAAATTAGAAAAAACAAACCAACAAAAATCCTTCTGCTTAAAATCTATATATTGATTATATATATTAGTGTGTGTATATATATTGTACATATATATATAATCTATATATATATTGATTTTAAACAAAAGGATATATATACACACATACACATATATATACGTGAAGAAGGCAAAGAAATCTTAACTTTCAAGTGATTTTTTTCCCTATATAACCTGAGTCAAAAAAAAACAAACAAAAATCTCTGTTGTAGGAGTTAAAAATTTTAACAAAGGTAACTGATCTGGAGAAGCAGAGTTCAGACAGTTGTTGCTCATCTACATAAGACAAATAATCCAGATATAATTTAGGAGAGTAAGTTAATGACTTTAAACAAGTCAGGCTAACACACTAACAAGAAAGAAGCCAAAGAATGTTATATAATTAAGACTTAGAAGAAAAACAGTTTTCCTTTTTGTAGAAAAGGCACGCTTAAATAATCTATTAAGGAAGTTAAGAGAGACAAGGTGGACTGTAGGGTTATAAAATATTACTTACAATTCACTTTGCATTTTGAAATTGCATTTACTTTATTTGTAAATGTCCCACTTACTCAAGTTTCTCCAGTTTCATTAATGCCTCCTGGTGTGCGACATTTAACTGCTGCATTTTGTCCACAGAGGATTTCTATTAAAGTAATTTTAATAATCTCATATTAAATCTCTGATTTCCAATGTAATGAATGATTTCTTTTTTCAAAAAAGTCTACTAGCACAGACTACAAAATATTTACTCACTCTACAATTTTTGCCATCGGAAATAAAAAATTTAAGACAGTTAGGCATTCATGACAAACGTATTAGGAATTTCTTTACTTAACACAAATATTGAGTTCTTACCATAGTTAGGCACTATACTAGATACTGAGAATTCCCAAGACTAACTTATAGTTCCTAAACTTAAGTAGCTCAGTCTCCTTGAAGATCAGATACATTAATGAAAACCTACAAAATAGCTTGTAATTTTGAATATAACGGGAACAATGAAGAATGACATCCAACCCAGCTCGGGTAATGGCTGGGGAGGAGGGTCATAGAGGGCTACATAAAGGTAATAGATGTCTGAACTGTATCTTAAAAAATACAGGAATAATTAGCCAAGCAATATTTTCTGTGTGTGTGTGTGTGTGTGTGTGAGAGAGAGAGAGAGAGAGAGAGAGAGAGAGAGAGAGAGAGAGAGAGAGAGAGAGAGATGGCACCCACATGTGCAAGCTTTGAAGAGGTTTAGTAGATGTAAGCATAGCATGATATGTGCAAAGAAGTATTTACCTACATAACTCCATGTAGCTGGAGCTTAAGGTCTAATTGTTGAGTGTTGCTCTGGTGCTTTTCTAAGAGTGTGGTATCCCAAAACTGAGAACAAATGCGAACAAATCACACAGATAACCCATAATCTCCCTAAATTCTCTAAATTGTTGAAGAAAGGAAAATGAGTTTCTCTCTGTTAAGGTGATTGCCTTGGACTGGATCTTATAATGCAATGTTGGACAAGCACGATAAACACCACCACAAACAGTTCGGTTAGGCCCTTATGTAAAAGGCAAATATAAATCTCAAATATAGCAATTAGTTAAAAAACACTACAGCATCTATGCAAACTTCAAAGAAAAAACCATAAACTTATCAATATTCTCTTCCCTAACATTTCCTAATATAGGAAAACAAGCCTCAGCTACAAGATTACAAAAATAAAAATTAAAAAACCAATGTTACCAAATATCAAAGAAAATCTCATTTTGAGAAATGCTTTCCAGTAACTAAAACCTACAACTTTATATATATATAAATAAATTTGATTCTAAAGGGCATATAATTTGATATCTGTGACAAACATTTCAAAACAGATTAATAGTTCTTATAAATGTTGTTACTGATCTGTGACCCCAAAACATATTTAAATCTTACATATTGCCAAAGAAATTCCATGTATGTTTCACGGCATGCTTCTCTGAAGTGAATAAAGTTGATAATGCCACTTAAAAACCGACTTGTCCGTTTTGCTTCTAAAATAGAAAGTGAGACTCTTTAAATAAATCTTTGAACGAATATAATATAAAAATGAAAATTCATCCTCTCCCACCATATACTCTGCTCATAACAAACTAAAACTGTATAGGCTATAACAAAGTTCAGAAAAAGACAAACCACTTTGGTCCTGAAGAAATAAGAGAACAGATTTACTCTCCTATATTAACAACTAGAAAAACTGACAAAAATACATGAAGCAACAAATTTTAGACATTGGACAACAGAGGCAATACAGGACAGAAATCTTAAAGAGAAAAAAATGAGGTGAACTGTATTAACGTACAAACCCATGACTTGGAGAATTTTCAAGCTATACCCCAAAGAGGAAGAACACAAACAAAACTTAGGGGTCTTTTTGAGTCAAGCATACAGAGTTTAGAGTTTGGAGCAGCCAAAGAAACTAGGATCTATGGGACTGAGTACTTGAGAAGAAGAAACTGCAAAGAGAAAGAGTTCTGGAGGCCTACAGTGGAGTCCCCTCAAGTTTTCACTGGAGTACTAATTGGTACATGAATATGAAGAAACTGCTAATGCCAAGAAAAATAACCAGAAATATTTAAAGGAGTTAAAATCCAGCACCCAACAATGTAAAATTCACAGTATCTGGCATCCAATAAAAATGACCAGACATGCAAAGAAGCAGGGCAAAATGATCCATAATTAAAAGAAAAAAAATCAATCAAAAAGCATACTCCAAAAAATAACACAGATGATAGATTTAGTAGATAAGGATGTGAAAACAGCCTTTATAAATATATAAAAGTAGAAAAAAATCATCAGCATTATGAAGAAAAAAAAGGAAGTTTTTTTTAAGACGTGAATGAAACTTTTATTCACGTCTGTGAATAAATAAGTTGAAAGATAAAATAATCTGAAATAAAAAGTACACTGATGGGATTAATAGCAGGTTAGACCTAGAAATGAAAGGATTAATGAAATTAAAGACAGAGAGATAGAAGTTATCTTAAATGAAAGTCAGAGAAAAAATGAATAAAATAGCTATGAACTCAGTAACAATATCAAGCAGCATAACAAATGTGAAATTGGAGTTCCACAAAACGGAAGGGCAGAAAAAACTTTTTATAGAATAGCTGAATATTTTCCATTTCATATTAATTGAAAACATATCTAAGGAAGTAAGCAAACCTAAGCAGAGGGAAAAAAAAAAACCCAAAACAGAAAAACAAAAATAAGGGAAAAAAATATCAGAAAAACCTTCAAAAGGCACCTTATAATCCAACTGCTGAAATCTAGTGATAAACAGAAAATCTTAGAAGCAGCCAGAGAGGAAAACAAAACAAAAACAAATACATTGAAAGGAACAAAGATGAGAACAGCAGTAGACTTATCAGAAACAAAGCAAGCCAGAAGACACACTGGCACACTATCTTTAAAGCACCGAAAAGCTGTCAACTTAGCACTCTATACAGTCATCCCTTGGTATCTGTAGGGAACTGGTTCCACGACTTCCCTCAGACACCAAATCCATGCACGCTTAAAATGATATAAAATGATGTGGTGCACTTGGCAATCCATATCTGCAGGTTCTGCATCCACAAATTCAACCAACCTTGAATTGAAAACTTAATCCTCTGTAACCCCGGAGAATTCAGGAAAAATACCTTTCAAATAAAGGTAAAATAAAGGCTTTTTTACCAGCACTACAAGAAATGGTAACAAAATTCTTCAGGTGCAAGGAAATTCATACCAGATAGGAATTTGGATGTACTTAACAGAATGTGAGTTAATATAAAAGACATTTTTACCCATTAAAAAAAATCCCTTAAAAAGATAATAACTGAGGCAAGTCTAATAACAATGCATCAAGGTGTTTATGATATCTATAGATGGAAAGGTTATGACACAATAGCACAAAGGCCAGAAGCAGGGAAAATAAAAGTATATTGTAAGGTATAACATATTTGAAGTTAGATAATGGTATGTTAAAGATATACATTAACCCTGGTGCAAATACCATTAACAAAAAGAGGCACAGCTGATAAGCCAATAATGGAGATAAGACAGAATATACCTTTCTCATATATATTACTATAGAAAATAAAATATATTCCAGTACCAAAATAAGGCAAGAAATGTGGAAAACAGAAATAAACAATAGCAAAGAGAAAACAAATAGCATAAAGGTGGATTTAAACCTAATTATATCAATAATAACATTTAATGTAAGTGGTCCAAACACTCTAATTAAAAGAGATAGTGAGGTTGAACAAAAAAGGCAAGACCCAACTAACTATATGCTGTCTCCATGTGTCTATCTACTTCAAATAAAGACACAGATAGGTCACAAGGTTGATATATCATGACAATACAAATCAAAAGAAACCTGGAGTAGCTAATATTAATATCAAACAAAGCATATTTCAGAACAAAGAATATGTCATCAAGAGGATACAACAATTCTAAATGTGTATACCTTTACAACTAAGGCTTCAAGGTATATGAAACAGAAATAAAAAGAACAGGCAAAACAGACAAACTGACAATCATAGCTGAAGATTTCAACACTTCTCCATCAACTGTTCAATAGAACAATTAGCAGAAAATCTGTAAGGATCCAGAAGGCTTGAACACTATTAACTAGATGAAATTAACATGTTTAGGACACTCCACCCATTAATAACAGAATAGATACTCTTCCAGTGCACATGGAACATTTACCAAGATAGACCATGTGGAAGGCTGAATAATAGCACCCAGAGATACCCAGATCCTAATCCTTGGAACCTGTGCATGTTATCTTATTAGCAAAGCAGCAATATAGTATAATTAAGTTAACGATTTCAAGATGGAGGGATTATCCTGGATTATCTGGGCAGGCTCTAAATACAATCACAAATGTCTTTATTAGAGGAAAGAAGAGAGATTTCACTACAGATAGAAAATAGAAAGCAATGTGACCACAAAAGCAGAGCAAGATTTAAAGATGCTACACCGCTGGCTTTGAAGATAGGAAGGGATCGTGAACCAAGGAATAAACGGAATACAGATCTTGAAGTTGGAAAAGGCAGGGAAACAGCTTCCCCCTTAGGCTCTCCTAAGGGAGTACAACCCTAGTAACACTTTGGTTTTGGTCCAATGAAACCAATTTTGAACTTCTGACCATTAGAACTATAAGAGAATAAATGTGTGTTATCTTAAGCCACCAAGTTTGTGCTACTTTATTACAGCCACCATAGTAAACAAATACAGATCATATTCTGGGCCATAGAATAAGTCTAAATAAATTTAAATTGATTTAAATAATACAAAGTATATTCTCTGATCACAAAAGAAATAAATTACAAGTCAATAACAGAAAAATTACTAGAAAATCCTCAAATATTTGGAAAGTAGACACACACTGATAAATAACCCATACATGAAAAAAATAAATTTGAAAATATTTTGAACTGAATGAAAATAAAAATACAACATGTCAAGATTTCTGGGATGCAGCTAAAACAAGGATAGAGGAAAATCTGTAGCACTGAACACCTGTATTAGGAAAGAAGAAAGGTCTCAAATTAATGGCTTCCACCATAAAAAAAAAAAAAAAAAAAAAACCTAGAAAAAAAGAGCAAATAAAATCCAAAGTAAGCATAAGAAAAAAGAAAAACAATAAGCATGGAATTCAGTAAAATAAAAGCAGAAATATAAGATAGAAAACAATCAATGGAACCAAAAGCTGGTTCTTTGAAAAGATCAGCAAAAGTGATAAACCAATAGCCAGACTAGTCGGGGGGGAAAAGAAGAGTAAAGAAACAAATTATTAACATCAGAAATGAGAAAGGGGACATCATTACTGACCTCAACGATATTAAAATGATACATGAGAACTAGACGTGATGGCATTTACTGGCAAAAATAAAATAAAATGATACAGTTTTTCCTGCTATAGGTGGATAAAAAATGATATGGTAATTTTAGGAACTTTCATAAAATTTTTTAATACATTTGTCAACTTAAATGATAGGGATAAATATGCTTAAAAAGGTAAAAGACTGAAGCTCACTCAGGAGATTTGACAATTAACAACCAGATTATACTTTTACCTATTGAAGAAACTGAATTCCTAATTTATCCCACCAAGAAAATTCCAGTTTCAGATGGAGTCATTGGTGAATTCTACCAAATACTTAAAGAATAATGCAAATTTTATAAAACTACTCCTCAAAATGGGAAAGGGAATTTTTCCAAATTCATTCTAGAAGGCTGGCACTGCCCTGATATCCAAATCAGTCACTACAATGACATTACAGGAAAAGAAAACTACAGACCAGTATCTGTCATGAAAATACACACAAAAATACTTAACAAAATATTACCAAATCAAATCCAGCAACATATTAAAAATGTAACATATCAGAACCAAATGGGGCCCATCCTGTTTGCAAAGTTGGTTTGATATTCAAAAATCAAATAATGTAGTTCACTAGACTAGAAAGAGAAACCCCATGATTATCTCACTAGATGCAAAAAAGTATTTAAAAATTTAATACCCTTCATATTAAAAAATCTCAGCAAAAATAAAAGTTGCTCACCTTTATAATGAGCATCTAATAAAATCCAATCCTATAACTAACGCTTCATAATGAAAGACAAAATGCTTTCCCCTCTTTTAAGATCACGATTAAGGTAATGATGACTGCTCTCACCATTTCAATTCAGCATTATACTAGAAGTGCTAGACAGTGTAGAATGCAAGAAATAAAAGGCATCTAGATTGGAAAGAAGTAAAACTGTCTTTGTTCTCAAACAATGATTGTCAATATAGAAAATCCTAAAGGAATCTACAAAAAATCTACTAGAAAAAATTTTAACAAGGTCAATATATAAAAATCAATTATATTTCTGTACATCAACAATGAGCAATAATCAGAAAATTTAAATTAAAAAAAAATTCACAGAATCACTAAAAATCTGAATATTTAGGGATAAATTTAACAAAATTTATCATACAACACCTACACTCTGAAATATATAGAAGATTCTTGTGAGAAATTAAAGACAATCTAAAAAATGCAGAGCTATAACATGCATATAGAAGACCCAAAAGTAATTAAATCGTCAAGTCTCCTCAAAATAATCTATACATTCAAATTAATCCCAGTCAATTAGCTTTTAGTGATGAGGAGGCATAGAAAGTGTCAAGCTAAAAATACTAAATTGCATATGAAAATGCAAAGGACCAGAATAGTCAAAACAATTTTGAAAAAGATGAACACAGTTGGAAGACTAACACTGTGTGATTTCAAGACTTACTATGAAGCTAAAGTTATCCAGGTTGAGTGTGCTTGGCATAAAGACAGACATATAGATCAATGGAGTATAAGCGTGAGCCCAGAAACATACTCATACATATATATGGTCAATTGATTTTTTAATACACTTTATTTTTTAGAGCAGTTTTAGGTTCATAGCAAACCCGTATAGAAGTAGACAGTACCCATGTAGCCTATGTCCCCACACATGTACAGCTTCCTCCATCAGCATCCCCCACTTGAGTGGTACATTTGTTACAATTGATGAACCTGCACTGACACATCATTATCACCCCAAATCCGTAGTTTACTTTAGGGCTCACTTCTGCTGTTGTACATTCTATGAGTTTGGACAAATGCATAATGATATGTTATCTACCATTAGAGTAGTTTCACTGACCTAAAAATCCTCATGCCCTGCTTATATATCCCTCTTTCACCCCTAATCCCTGCCAACCACTGATCTTTTTACTATCTCTATAGTTTTGCCTTTTCCAGGATATCACATAGCTGTGTAGTGTAGCCTTTTCAAACTGGCTTCTTTTCACTTAGTAATATGCATTTAAGATTCCTCTGTGTCTTTTCATGGCTTGACTGCTAATTTCCTTTAAGCGCTGAGTAACATTCCATTGTCTGGATGTATCACAGTTTGTTTATTCATTTACCTATTGAAGGACATCTTGGTTGCTTCCAAGTTTTGGTAATTGAGAATAAAGATTCTCTAAACATCTGTGTGCATGTTTTTGTGTGAACATAAGTAAGGCGCCGGGTAAATACTAAGGAGCACGATTACTGGACTGTATGGTAAGAGTATGTTTAGTTTTGTAAGAAGCTGACAAACTGTCACGCAAAGTGGCTGTACTATTTTGTATTCCCATCAGCAAACAATGAGCATCCCTGTTGCTCCATATCCTCATCAGCATTTGATATTGTCATTGTTTTGGATTTTTGCCATTCTAATAGGCATGTAAATGGTTGGTCAATTGATTTTTGACAAAAAGTGTCAAGGCAATTCAGTGGGGAGGAGATAATATTCTCAACAAAAGATGCTAGAATAATTTGATATCCATAAGCAAAAAGAAAAAACCTCATACCATATAAAAAAATTTATAAACAATAAAAGAAGCTAAAACTATAATACTCCTGAAGCAAAATACAGGAGTAAATCTTAGCAACCTTAGATTAGAACAAGATTTCTTAATAGGACATAAAAAATGGTTTTATGAATCATAAAAGAAAAAATTGATCAATTACAATCTTCAAAACTGAAATTTATTTTGCTCTTCAAAAGACACTGTTATGAAATTGAAAAAGCAAGTAACAGATTAGGAGAATATATTTGCATAACACATATCTTATAAACAACTTGTTTCCAAAATATCTAAAGAAGGCTTTCAACTCAGTAAGACAAACAATTCAATTTAAAAAAAAAAAAGACAAATGATTCAAATATAAACTTTACCAAAGAAGATATACAGATAGCAAATAAGCATACGGAAAATATGCTCATTCTTATTAGTCATCAGGGAAATGTAAACTAAAATCATAAAATACTACTACATACCCTCTAGAATGGTTAAAATTAAAAACTTAAAATACCAGGCTGGGCGTGGTGGCTCACACCTGTAATTCTAGCACTCTGGGGCCAAGGTGGGAGGATCTCTTGAAGTCAGTTCAAGACCAGCCCGAGCAAAAACGAGACCCCATCCCTACTAAAAGCAGAAAAGATTAGCCAGGTGTGGTGGCATGAGCCTATAGTCCCAGCTACTCAGGAAGCTGAGGCAGGAGGGTCACTTGAGCCCAAGAGTTTTAGGTTGCTGTAAGCTAGGCTGATGCCTCAGCAGTCTAGCCCAGACAACGGAGTGAGACTCTGTCTCAAAAAAAAAAAAACAGAAAACAAACAAACAAAAAACTTACAATACCAAGTCTAGAGTGAATGTGGAACAACTGAAATTATCATATATTGCTAGCAGTGATGCAACCACTTTGGAAAAGTTTGGCAGTTTCTTAAGAAAGTAAGCACGTACTTACCATATGAGCCAGCATTTCAACTCCTAGGTATTTATCCAGAGAAATGAAGATATGTTCACCCAAAGACTTGTATGTCAATGTTCATAGCAGCTTTGTTCATAATGGCCAATTAGAAATAATTCAAATGTTTCCCAACTGGTCAATGGAGAAACAGATTGGGGCATATACTTGTAATAGAACACTCCAAAATAAAAAGAAACAAACTACAAATAATTGCAATAATGTGAATAAATCTCAAAAGCATTATTCTTAAAGAAGCCAGACACAAATGACTACAGATTGTAGGATTTCATTTCATTTCATATTAAATTCTAGGAAAGTCAAAACTATAGTGATAGAAAACAGACCCATATTTGCCAGGGAATGGAAGGAGCCAAAGGAGACTGACTGCAAAGGGACACCAGGAAATTTTGGGGTTTCCTGGAAATGTTCTATATAAGATTGTGGCAGTGGTTACTTAACTATATACATGTGTTAAAACTCATCCAATTTATACTTACAATTGGTGAATTTTATTGTGTGTAAAGTTATGTCAATAAATCAAACCAAACAAAAAAGTAAGAGTTCCAAAAGAGGGTGAAAAACAAATTTTTAAATAGCACACAGCAAATCTCTTGCAACATAAAATAACTTGATGAATAAATAAAAGAGTCAAATGAATTAAAGGATACTTAATTCTAGCAAAGTTAGAATTTTACAATACAACATCATGACTATTCTTATTAGTGCTAAAAGATAATTCCCAAATTCACAGAGCTTTTAAAATGGAAGGAGTTAAGAAAAAATAATTAGAAAAATAGCTTTTCTGTGGATGTACAAAGGAAAAAAAATTACAATGGGATATTAAAAAAAATTCATCCTTAAAAATGAAAAACACTTTCTAAAGCCAATTTCCTAGAAGTTTTTTTTTTTTTTTACATTTATCAATAGAAAGGTAAAATGGTAGATTGAAGCCAGACATTAAAAATTGTTTTAAATTCTCACTTACTTGGATACAGAATATCAGCAGTCTCAAAGTCATTCACCCGGCAGATGGGCATAAATGAGTCCCTTGAAGATGAAGTGGAGAAAGAATATTGAAAAGTATATTGTGAATTATATACTAAGCCATAGGATATAAACATCTATTTTCAAAAAGAGATTTCTGGATATATTTGTCACTATCAAAGGACAAAACCAGAAGTCTACTACAATGCATAATCCCATGGCACTGAAATCTATTTTTTCTGTATGCTACTAATGTATTTATGCAATACCGTGAATATAGTTAAGGATTCTAATAACGGTGCACACTCCTGGAGACACACTCTTTAAGAACACAAAAGCCCTCACCAATATGGCAAATAATTTTAGATTTATAACATCTTAGAACTTCCATTGAAAGCATTCTGAAAAAGTGCCGTAGGTAGAGGCAGTTCTGTTTGGTGGAAGTCTACAATTTTGAATGTTTACACGATGGAATAAAGAGAAAGATGGCAGAAATTCTTTGCCAAAGAAAATCATGTCATTAAGAAAGCTTAATGTAATATAAATATGAATGTAGACTCATTCTGTACTCACAGATGAGTAAATAAATTGCTGAATGGTAAGAAGCCTTCCATTAAATGTGGATACATGACTTCAGAGTTCACTGGCATCTAAATGTGATAAATCACAAAATCTAAATTACATATTGATTAAACAACATGAGAAAAATCTTCAACCATAAGAAACATTAATTACATATTGAGATCAAAATATATTAACTTATTATAATTAAATTAAAATGCTTAAATAATAAAGATCATAGTCAAAGCTAGAGTTGTCATTAAAATTAATAATTCTAGGTTCAGTGAGTACTTACAAGATTTTTAAACGAATAAAAAAATGAAGGAGTAATGGTTAGCATTTACTAAATATTGGGTACTAGGCTAGGCATTTTCCATGTATTCTCTTCTAATTTTTACAACAACCCTATTACATAGTGCTATCCTTATTTTATAGACAAAGAAACGAAGCTTAGCTTCTTCGAAACTAGCAAAGTTTCATAGCAAATAAGTGGCAAAGCCTTTGACTTTTAAACAAATTTCAAATATGCAATCATATTGGTGAGATTCCAAAGACATTACATTTTTAGTGCACCTTCAGATGATGCCCTTGTGACTTCACAATGACAAAAAAAGATTAAGAAAAATGACCTTTCCTACTAGAAACACCTGATTTGCTTTAAGCACAGTTGCCTTATTTCAATTGTTTCAATCTTACTACTTAACTTCTGCATTAATTTGGCAGTCCTTCCTGAGAAGAGAACGGTATGAAAACTTTGCTGTTGTTTATTATAGTCTCTGAAGACAAACCTATAAATCTGTGAACAAATGCACAGCATCAATAAGGTGCAAGTGTCCTTTAAGTCTTTCACTCTGGTTTTTGTCTTACTAAAGCTATCAATACAAATGATTACTGTGCCTAAGATTCCTTCGCAAGCAACAATAATTTTATAAAAGTCTTTGAATTTGTTAAAAATAAAGTCAAGAACTTCCTATCTTAAAAGCCAGTATGCACTGTGAGCAGGCATTAAATGTAGCAAAAATCATATTTTGCATCATCTTAAACTCACCATGTAGAAATGTTCCAGTCGAACTCCATATACTATCTGTAAGGCTCGCATGTAGATCATGTACAAGACTTCAGGCTACAATAGAAAAATGACTTTTAATACTCTGATGCATGGTTCTAAAGCTGTATCACTATCATCATTACCATCCAATATTAGTCAATGAAAGCAAAGAAGAAAAAGGCCACAAAGTTACTCTATTTCCCTTGAAATAGTCCTTAATTTTTCCAAATTTTAAAACACATGACACTTAGTTTGCTGGTATATAATAAATGGTCAATGAGATAAGTTGTTTAAGAATGAGAGCAGGTATATCCAAATCCAATCCAAGCAACACATCCACCCTAGGGAAGGGAAGAAGAAGGGTTAGTGTCTTAGAACAGGCTGTCAGGCATGTGGCAGAAGTAACGGCACACTAAGGATGTACTTTTTAAAAAAGACCATGAGAAACCTTGTTTGCTGCTGTAGATGTTAAAGTTTCCTCACATTTAAAGTTTAAGGGAACACTTGATCTAAGAGGTATAAATTTAATAGGGTAATAGGAGATTTAAAAAAATCTTATTTTCTAAATGAGCAATTCCTAAATGCTAGCTTGTGAACCTGTTCTGATCCTCATGTAAGTTTACTGGATAAGCAGTAAAATGAGAAACAGAGGAAAAATGTGGTAATCTTTTCATAAAGCTAAATTTATTTCAACTGAAAGGCCTACCATTTATTCCGAGATTATTCCTTCCATTTTAAATAAAGTACTGAGATCAAAAAGTTAGAGTTCTACATCATTAAATCAGATTTTACTACGTTATCACTTCAAGATCAAGACGGGAAACTGGACGGAGACTTTGGGATTTTCTGTGACACATAAATAGTTCATTTTTGTATTTAATAACTAAAGATATAAAGAACAATGCCTGTCAAAACAATCAATTCCCCCGGGGGCATAATGCAAGAAAATTAATCTGTAAGATTCCGAAGAGAATAGTTTCTAAGCATTTTTTTGTGGCTGGAAACCACTTGGAATAAGTTCTTTCAAGCCCTACCAATAAAGGATACTCTCAGACCACCATTGCAATAATAATAAAAAATTTAATATACTTTAATATGGTTTAAAATTTATTTTTTATAAGAAAACAACTGTATCAAAGAATTGAATCCTAATGGGAATGAATATGATGTTGTCCCACATATAAACTTACTGCTATTTTAAAATTACCTGAGGTGAGAGATTTTCTCTGGATGAAAATCACTGGCCCACATCAAATAGGAGAGTACATGCCTTTCTTGCCACACTATAGACCTAGTAGCTTACTTTATTCTCAAATTCCATTATTCACATGCACACATAACCACATTTTACCTTTGGATTTGGATAAAGATCATTCTTGGAGAGGTTTTTACCATCACCTCCTGTTAAGATTTTGTTGCGGATATGAACCACAATCTCAGCTACATTATATCTGGGGAAAGACAAGGTTTCCATCTTGGGAGTTCCCTGCTAACCTGAAGGAAGAAAAATAAAGATCAGAAATACCACACAATCAGTTCTTATCATCTGGAAAATGGTAAATGTAAGGCAAAATTAACAAGCCAAGTTTGTGCTACTCATAGTAGTGTTAACTATCATCAAATAACCTAGTAAAATAAAAACAAATATGTATATATATCCTAAAATAACTTTCATTCTAAAGTGTCACAGTCATTTTCTGCTAATTTTCCTAATACTGTTCTCTTTCACATGGGAAGGAGAACTGGTTGAACAGATAGATGAGAAACCACGTGCTTCTTTTCTACATTTGGGGGTCAGAGGGCTGAACAAGATCAATCCTGAGATTTAATTCTCAAAGCAAGGGATATAAGGCAACACCATTAACAGAAGCAATATAGAGTAGAATTGTATTCTGATTTGATATCTTATTCAATCCATACATAGTGAGATGGTTAATAAGGTTAAAATGCAAATAGGAAAGGAGAAAAAAAAATGAAGAACAGATGGTGTAATTGGCAGGACTTCCTATCACCAAAGTGGGAACTTTAAAAAAAACCAAAAAACACTTGTCCTAATGTCCTCACATAGTGAGTTTTTCCTACCTGTGTCCCCCTAGAGTAGTTCTCCAATTACGGCCCCCAGTGCACATCTGGAAATGTTTGTAGACATTTTTAGTTGTTAGAATAGGTGTGGAGGTGCTACTGGAATCTAGTGAGTAGTGACCAGGGATGCTGATAAATATCCTACAATGCACAGGGTGACCCCCCGCCCATAGCAAAGAACTATCCAGTCCAAAATGTCAATGATGCTGAGGTTAAGAAAACTTGTCCTAGAACCTTGCACTTAACTGTTATAATACCTGTCACAATTATAGTAATTATGTTCATAGAACTCTGACACTATATTGTGTGATCCTGGTAGGCTAAGACCTTTTCATTTTCTTCATCTCTCTCCCTGTGACTGGCAGAATAGCAATAGTAAGAGGAAGAGAAGCAGCAATAGAAGCCATTCTCTCAGCCACTTATTTAAATACCTGTTTAGTTACTTACATCCCCTACTGCCCAGTGAAGCTGCATGATCCCAGAAAGCTAAAGTGAATATATTCAATGATGCAAACAAACTGGATTTCCACAATTCTGAAAATCTATTTCTTTAGCCTCCTAATGTTTCGTAGAATATTAGGGTTAAAAAGAAGCTCTGCCAACTTGCCTAACCTCTAATGAATATATGAAGCCATTCTAAGAGATTATTAAATAATTTCCCATTTCTGCTTGAACGTTTGAAAACATCACAGAATTCACTAACTCTCAAAGCAACTTTTTCCTAGTTTAATATTGCTCTAAATTAGATAACTCTTCCTTATGGAGTGTAGAAATATGTTTTCTTGTAATTTTACCTAGTCCTATTTCTAGTCACCGCAACTAAATAGAATATATTTATTAATATACATAGAATATGTTTACATGACACCACTTTCAAAGATGTGAAGAAAGCTATCACACCTCTGTTAAGCCCTCTCTTCTCTAAAATAAGTACAATTTCTTTACGTATGGCTGTATGTAACTTTAAAATACTCCTTATATGACATTGTTTTAGAAACTTTACCATCCTATTCACCTTCCTCTAAAACACACTATTTTTGGAACTGGAGATCATTATCCTAAGTGAAGTATCTCAGGAATGGAACACCAAACACCATATGTTCTCATCACTAAGTGGGAGCTAAACGACAGGTACACATGAGCACACAGTGATATAAAGGACATGAGAAACCAAGACGAGGGGTAGGGGAGAGGGGTAAAAACCTACCTTTTGGGTACAATGAACACTATTCTGGTGATGGGCACCCCAAAAGCACTGACTTAACCATTATTTAGGGTATCTAGTAACAAGAACACTTGTATTCTGTTAATATTTTGAAATAAAAATAATAAAAATAATACCAAAGCACACTATTTTGTCAATGTCTCCTTAAAATATAATACCCAAACTGACAGGGTCTGCTTAGGGCAAAGTATTCATACAGTAGGCAATGGCCTCTGCTGATCTAGTCCACAACTGTAGCATTTACTGACAAATATTTATTTATGATCAACTGAAACTCCAGGGACTTTTTTAATATGACCCATTTATATATCAAGCCAGGACTTCCCTGTGTTCTTCTTACATAATTGATTACTTAAACCTTAAGAGAGGATTTGTATTTTCTACTATAGAATTTCATAATTTCATTTTAGAACTAGGATCTAGATTTTGATGCCTCACATATTATATGTCCCTTTCTGCATAAATATGCATTCTATATTTTCATCTGAATCTTAGATTTAAAAATCTGTTGATAAAAAGGACTGGGCCAAAGAAAAACTACAGAAAAAGCCACTTTTCCAAAGCAAGCTACATCTTATTGGAGAGTATCACAATAGAAAGCGTAGGTGTAAAATATAATTGTTATTGCTCATCCCTCTCCTAATGTTTTGCACTCTGCTATCAGATTAATCCTTACGAAACACCTAATGCATCATGTAACATCTGCACAAAGATACTTCAATTACTCACCTTACCCACCACATCAAATTTTTCTGCTTGGTTTCTAAAACTTTTAATAATCTAATGAACTTTCTGCTCCAAATTAGTCTCCCAGCTTTCCCACACTTCCAATGTTTCCTTTTGGAATCTCCTCCAATATCCAAATTCTACCATTCTTTCAAAGTACAAATTCAGTTCCAATTTATTGATTAATATGTGTGTGTGTGGAGAAAGTGATAAGAGAAGAGAGACACTTTCCAACTACATAGTTTGAGCTCTTAGATAGAATAAAGTACAGAAATGACAATATATGTAAAGTGATGACCTGACTATCTAGCAAGTAGCAGAGATTAACTGCTAATTACTCCTCCGGTTTCTCATTTATTTGCAACAGCAGGATGCTGAGCAGAGTAGGTATTGAAAGGATATCTGTTAAATTTTACACGCTTCGTTTGCTAAAATAAACCAGTTTGTGGAAATCATAATTCTAGGGCTCAGAGATTAAACAAAAACAAACAGAAATGACTCCCAAGCTCAACGACTTAAGTAAAAACATCCTTGAATTTGTACAGGGAAAACGGACCGTGTTACGTACGCGTAGTGCCACACATACACTGCTCTCTTCCTCTGACTCTTGGATTACGTATGATATTATTGCCTTTTGGTTCACGGTTTTAATTTGGTTAAGAGACGTTTGAGCAATGGAGCACTGTAGAGAGTTGGCAACCAAAGAATCCCCATTACCACCACCCTTCCCAACAAATGGATTAACAAACATACATAAGCTCAAGCTTGAATTGACCAATTTCAGCTCTCGTCTTCCACGGTTCGGGCTGCACCACGCAACACCCATTAGTTTCACAAGACTGAGCTCTTTTTTTTTTTTTTCTGGGACCAACAGCAAATCAAATAAAACGGAACTATGGGCTCGCCCCCGACCTCCCAGGCGCTCGTTTCTTCAGCCTCCTCCCCAACGCTGCGCACAAAGAAAACACTGTAAGGCCCAGAGTCCCGACGCCTGCCTGCGCTCAGTGGGGAGAGGACGCCCTCAGTCTCCCTTCCTCCGTCCCCCCGCGCCGGCTCGCGCTCACCTACAGCACCAGCCGCCCACAAGAAGGCGGCAAGTTCGGGGAGCAGCCACAGGCAAAGGCAAAAATCAGCCAACACTGACGGTTGCCGCTTTTCAAACTTGCCGCCTCCTATTGGAAGTCCCGCCCCGTCCCGCCACACTCACTTCCTCCCGCGCCGGGTGCCGGTAGGGCTCAAAAGACTCAAGGCGGATGGGGCTTGAGTTGGGATGAAGGACGCTGGGCTCCAGGCGGAACTATTGTTCGCGGAGTTGGCGTCTAGTCGGAACCTCGGTTCTGCGGCAAATGGGAGCACCGTCGCTTAGGAGAGGAGTCCGGGTAGGGCATTTATCCCAGTTGTGACTTCTTCCAAGACATGGAGCGTTTTTAGGGTCCGAGGAGAAGCGCCAAAGCGAGTGATGGAGACTTAGCTAATCTCAGGGTGACAGGGACGAAGGACGTGGGGCTCTCAGTAAGACAAGGGTAAGTTGTAGAGTCCCAGAGTAATAATAATTTGTTGAGCATTGATTATGAGCCTGATTCTGTTAGATGCCTATAGGCGTAATCTCATTTAAGATTCTTTAAAGGGGGAGCGAATAGATACTATCATTATCCCTCCAAAATGACGGTTCTAAATCGGAGAGAGTATGCAAATGAACGAAAGCTGCTCACAGGAGTTCACAAGTAACATAGCCAGTATGCAGACACAGATCCTCTGATTCTGCGTTCACAAGACTGGCTTCGAGAGGTGGAAGTAACCTCACATTCATCTGGTCAAATCCTCTCACTTCACAGGTAAGAAACCTAGGCGCAAGGAGAAATGTATTGTTCCAAGTTGTACAGTTAAATGGCACTGTCTAGAATAGAACCCAGGTCTTCTGATCTTAGCTTCTTCCTCTCTCCGTTCATCCCTCTGCACATAAAAGTCAAAAGTAGGTTAGGAAAATAGGTTTTTAGAAAACATCAGAGAGACAGCGAGAAAAGGAGAAAAAAAAAAACTTTCTCATTGGCACACGCCAGATAAAATTGATTACTTATGCATGCACATACTCCATTAAACCCTATTTCTTTAGAGGCAGGGGAGATGAGCATCGCATAGTAGCTCGGAGCACAGCTCAAGAGTCAGAAAGAGTTGGATTTAAATCTTTGACTACATCACTTACTGCCTATGTGTACTTAAGCAAGTTGTTTAACCTAACTGAGCTGGCTGCTGTATTTTTAAAATAGTGATAACAGTCCTATCTGCTTTATAGGGTATCATGAAGGTTAAGTAAATTAGTTCATGTGAAGTGCTTAGTAAAGTGCCTGGCAAAATTGGGAGCATGGTTAGCTGTTATTTTGATATTATTTGTACATGGTCCCTAGTAAAATGTCTTCTAAATGGTAAGTGTGGCTGGGTGTGGTGGCTGATGCTTATAATCCTAGCATTTTGGGAGGCTGAAGAGGGAGGATCACTTTAGGCCAGGAGTATGAAACGGTCTGGGGCAACATAGTGAGACCCAGTCTCTACAAAAACAATTTTTTAAAATTAGCCAGATGTGTGGCATGTGCTTGTAGTCTTAGCTACTCGTGAGGCTGAGGCAGGAGGATGGCCTGAACCCAGGAGTTTGAGGTTATAGTGAGCTATGATTGTGCCACTGCATCTCCAGTTTAGGGACATGGTGAGACTCTGTCTCAAAAAAAAAAAAAAAAAGAAAAAAAAAAAAAAAGCAAGTGCTCAGCAAATGTCTGTTGAGAGTCTAGATAAGAAAAAAGTGACCTATACGATAGCCAAGATTAGAATGGACCATGTAGAAAGAGAGAAATGAGGCGAAGGAAGAAAAGAACAGGACGTCATTTTCTTGTATCTATAATAAAAATTATTTATTTGGGGATTAATTTAACTATTGATATGGCACATTGATAGCTATATTAAAACTGAAATTATTGGCTAGGTGTGGAGGCTCACACATGTAATGCTAGCACTCCGGGAGGCCGAGATGGGAGGATCACTTGAGGTCAGGAGTTTGAGACCTGCCTGAGCAAGTACAAGAGCCCATCTCTACTAAAAATAGAAAAAAGTTAGCCAGGCATGGTGGCATGCGCCTGTAGTCCCACTACTCAGGAGGCTGAGGCAGGAGGATCACTTGAGCCCAGGAGTTTGAGGTTGCTGTGAGCTTGGCTGACACCACAGCACTAGGCAACAGAGCAAGACTCTGTCTCAAAAAAAAAAAATTGAAATTATTTATGAAAAAATTATTTATGAAATTATTTATGAAAAAAACTGAGTGTTTATTCAAATTATCTTAATTACAAGGGTAAATCTGACTTTTTCAAAATTTGGTTGCCTGATAACTGGTCAGTGTGAGTTGGAGGATAGAACAGCAGAATTTCCACCCTAGACTTTCAGAATTTTGTCATCATAAAATCACTAACTACTGCAGAAAATTAAACTCCAGCGTTCGTTCTGTTGTAGCATTATATTTTTCTGTTCCTCCATACTGTCACCTGCATTATTTCATTTTCCCTGTTAGCCCTCCTGCCATTACTTCCCTTCGCATACTAGACTGCGTGGTTCATCAACCTTCCTGTGTCTAGTGCCTCTGATCCAGGTGCATCCTATAACTTTCAGTGATATCTAACAAACTTAACCACTTGCCTCAATCCCCTTCCCAACCTCAACTCCCCTCTTTAATAGAAGGCGACCAAAGTAGTCTTAAAGGTATTTTTCAAGTACTTGACACATTCATATGTATCTGCAATTTGTTGTGCCTATTCCTGTTCTAATTTTAATTCCATGTTCCCTTTCTAGACTGCACTTTAAAGGCTGGATGACAGACCTTAAGGACTGAAGCAACCTTTGAGTGATGAGGATGCTCAGTGAGACTATGGCAGCTGCAACTGGAATTTTAATGCAGGTGGTGTTCCTGTGGTAGCTAGTGCTTTAAACAAATCTCTTTGACACAGATTCCAAATTGTTATTTCTGCTTTGTTTTTAGCAGATCAGTAAGGACAAAAGTTGTTTCATTTGGTCTAATATGGTAGGAATAGGTGAACTGTTAAGACTAGGTCCTGTGCTCAACTTGCCATCAGGCACCCATTCATTTGAATGGAGATTCCCATACCCTCTTCTCAGTTAATTGAGAAAAAGCCATCATGCAACATACACCTTAACTTCCTGCCTCCCCCACTTCCATTAGTGCCACATTTATCTACCTCTCTTAGGCTATCTCAGAAGATAAAATGGACTTCCTCTACTAATGTTTTGATCAGTGTTTCTCTTTTTAGACCTTTCTGCTACATATAATACCATTGATCAGACCTTCTTTGAAACGTAACTCTTTTTGCAGCTCTTTCATTTTTTTTCTACTTGTCTTCATGCTTTTTTGGAGTCTCTTTCTCTGCATATCTTTAAGCAGTATTTCCCAAAGTTTCAATCTTGAGTTGTTTTTCTGCCTGTGTTTCCCCCTTGGCCTGTACCCACTCTTACTGTTTTAACCTTTTTGCTCATGGATTCTAAAACTACTGCTATTCCTGACCTCTCCCTTGAAGTTAAGGTGTTTATTTCCTCCATTTGGGAGGGATCATGAGCTCTTCAAACTCTAATTCATCCTTTCCTTTCACTTCCACTACCAATTCTATCTCACTGCCTCCAGCCATTATTACCTACCCCAACTACACCACTAAATCCATCTTGTAAGTAGCAGCCAAAATGACCAGTCTCAAATGTAAATCTGACCATTTCACTTGCCTCCTTAAATTTCTACATCCCCCTTCCCATTCTCCTTCCACCTTTAGTCCTACTCCATAGCCTGGCATAGTAGGGCCTCCATTATCCCTTTGTAGTCTCATCTCTCATCATACCCTCTTCCCATTCTTGGGACTGTTTTACACTTTGAAAACTTTTCTCATTCTTGTTGACTTGTCTGGACTATCCTTATTTTCTTTGCCTGACTCTGCCTTATCCTTACTTATTTTTCAGAGGTCTTGCAAGAAGCCTTTCCTTATTCTGTAGTCTCAGTTAGTTGACTTTTCTCCATGCTTTCTTGGCATTCACTTATTCATGTAAAAAATATCCATTGAGCCCTTATTTGTGCCAGACACTGAGCTAGAGACTCAGTGATGATAGTGAGACTCAATATTGAGACTCAGTATGATAGTGAATGGGAAAATTTGGTAATAACCAATCTAATAACTGCCCTGTCAGAGCTTACATTCTCATAGGGAAGGAAGACAAGTAATTACAAAAAGAAAAGAAGCTGTTTAGTCTGATTGGTTCCATGTTTGAGAATAGCCAGGAATTGAAAGGATGGAAGTCAAGTGTTCTAGACAGAGGTAATAATGTTTGTGAAGGCCTGAGCATGAGAGGAGAACACAGTCTAGGGACCGAGAGATTCTAAACAGAGCTGGAGAGGTAAATAAGGACCAGATCATGAACAGCATTACTAAGTAAAAGAGTCTGGACTTCTTAAGGGCAATAATAAATTTGAGTGGTTTAAATATGATCAGGTTTGTATTTAGATGATGAATCTGTCTACTCTGGGAAAAAGGAATTGAACAGTGGCAATCCTCAACAGAGGGAAACCGGTTTGGAGATGATTGTAGTAATACAGGGAAAAGAAGATGTCGCCCTATACTAGGCTATTGCCAATGTGGATAGAAATAGATCTCAGAAGAATTTAGGAAGTAAAAGTGGCAGAACTTGGTGACTGAACTGTAAGGGCAGAAGTGGGAGAAATCAAGGATGGAATTCCATAAGCAAGTTCTATTTGCAGTCATGTATCCACAGCTTTATACACTGGAGATACTTTGTAAATACCTATGAATGAATACATTTTCTGTCTTGAGCACCTAGATAAATGGGGTGTCAGTTTCTGATTTAGGTAACATAGAGGCAAACTCACTTAGGAGGTGACTAATGATTCAGTTTTGGACATGTCTAGCTCAGGATGCCCTTGAAACATAGATGTGACAGTGTCCAGATACATGGCAACTGGATGAGTGATTCTGAAATTCATTGAGAGGTCTGAGGTGAATGGATTCTTTCCATAGTTAAAAAAAATAAAAGTTTGTACTATATTGAAATGATCTGTTTTGTGTCTGTTTCTACTACTACACAAGATTGATGCTTTGATTTCCTACCACTTAACACCATGTCTGACAGAAATTGGGCATCTAATCAATGTTTATTATTGAGCTGAACTAATTTTAAAATATGGTTTAACACATTAACTACCATGTGAGTTGTATTTAATTAACACTAGTTTTGAGCCGAGGGCCTTGTGAAGAATATGTAATTCATATGTCTCTTTTCCTTGGGACTCACATGAATTATTTTTCAAGTTGCATATAACTCACACACAGAAAACATAAGAAATAACAAATTTTTCATTAAATTAGAAAGAATCATTTTATTTTCAAGGTTTTATTCTATTTTTGTAATAAAACACCTTGGCCCCAAGGAAAAAATTTTTTTTCTAGTGTAGCAGTCAGTGTGTTAAACATGGTGCGTCTAACAGGAGAAAGTAATAGTAGTAGCCTCTCAGGGAGGGAAACTGAGGGTCAGAGTGAAAAAGATACTTATATTTCTTACGAGAAATAAAAAGATGATAAAGTGTTCAATTTTGTGGACTTAAAACAATTCTCCAACTATGGTCTAGTCCGTATAGAGTAGTATATTTTAATGCTACAAGATTATATTAGTATTTGTGACCACATCACATTATTGATTGATTTATAAATTCTGTGGTTGTAGCATTGATGCCGTCATTCAATTCACTTATATGAATCATGAATAATATTTATTGATGTCTTAAAAGTGATGACTAACTAGGAATAGTAGGCTGAAGTGAGAAAATCTTTGAAATTATGTACTGTAATATGAGATAAGATCTACAAAAGCAAGGCAATGTCATAGTTTTATACTCACCTAACATTTCATATGAAAGGAAATAGTAATGTATCTCTATCAGCCAACATTTTTGGCTTGCTAACATAGGTAATATTTAATATGCAAAACTCTTTATTTGCAAGTGTTAGAATATCCTTTGCACATCTTAACTGCAGTTAATTGTGAATAAGTAAGAATGTGTAATTTTATATATTTTTGAGTTATGGTAGTGTATAATTTTATGTAAATGGCGGGGGCCATAGACGTATTGAAAATACACTAATGATAAATTGTAGTAACATTTTTGTATGTACATCATGTTCACTGGGTGGCGCTGTTGCATTAGTGTTAACCTTACACAAAGTTTTATTTCATTTTCTTTTACATAAGTAAACAGAATTAGAGTGATAAACGGAGTGCACATAATGTTCTGGATGAATAAATTAGATTCTAAATTTATTCGCTTCAAAATACATGTTTAGAGTTGAGGTTTAAGAAAA
This sequence comes from Lepilemur ruficaudatus, assembly GCA_963574885.1. Taxonomy (NCBI): domain Eukaryota; kingdom Metazoa; phylum Chordata; class Mammalia; order Primates; family Lepilemuridae; genus Lepilemur; species Lepilemur ruficaudatus. The sequence goes on from CAUYRT010042270.1 coordinate 27,496, forward strand.
AAAATAACCTTGGATTCAAAGTAGCTACCTGCTTTTGTTACCCTTTAATCATTCCAGGCCTATTGATTAATCCGCTTAGTTCCTCAGCTGTTTTTATTAGTGGTTTTGGGAACTGAGCTATACATTTGTAGTACTTTAGACAGCATCTTTGTTAAAAAATCGAATGGAATTTCTAGTTTAGAACCATAAAATAGCCATCCTTGGCTAAGTTGTGATGAGCTTTAAACCAGATGCAGTAAAGTAAATTGGTATGTTATACTCTAAGCCCTCTAGTGTCTTTTCCCCAACTTGCACATCAAGCTATATTATTTTAATATTGTTAGTACAGACAAACTTACGAATTAGCAGCCCAAACAAATTGGAAATTGCTAAAAATATTTGTCCAATGTAACATTCTTTAAAATTCAATTTTTATATTCTGAGTATTTTTGATATTGTTATTTTAATATCCTGTGGTGTTTTCAGTTATTTCAAGGGAGTTAATGAGTTCCTCAGGAAAAAAATATTAATGTACTTTAATTTTTAAATTAGTCATAACATACAAGTTTTAGAAGAGTATCTCAGTCTGTTCAGGTTGCTGTTACAAAATACCGTAAATTGGGTAGTTTATAACTCAACAGAAATTTATTTCTTACCATTCTGGAGGCTGGAAAGTCTAAGATTAAGTCTCTGGCAGATTTAGTTTCTGGTGAGGTCCTGCTTTGTGGTTCATAAATGGCACCTATGTGTCTTCACATGGTAGAAGGGGCAAATGAGCTCTCTTCAGCCTCTATAAGGGAACTAATCCTTTTCACAAGGGCTCCACCATCATGAATTAATCACTTCCCAAAGGCCTCACCATCTAATACCATCACCTTGGGAGTTAGGATTTCAATATATAAATTTTTTGGTGGGGGTGGGGCCATTCACACTATAGCAGAAAGAGAAGTTAAAAAATGGAACCGATAATAACAGTATGGCTGGGTGTGGTGGCTCACATCTGTAATCCCAGGACTTTGGGAGGCCAAGGCAGGAGGATCACTTGAGGCCAGGAATTTGAGAACAGCCTAGACAACATAGCAAGACCCTATCTCTACAAAAAAAAATTTTAAAAATTAGCCAGGCATGGTGGTGCATGTCTGTAGTCCTTGCTACTCAGGAGTCTGAGGAAGGATTCCTTGAGCCTAGGAATTTGAAGCTGCAGTGGCTATGATATGATACTACCCCTGTACTCCAACCTGGGCAACAGAGCAAAACTCTGTCTCCAAAAAAAAAAGGAAGAGAAGCTTAGTGAGGAAGGGCATGTCAAAAGTCAAAAGCTAAGATAGGCTGAAAATGAGGCCTCTCATGCAAACAGCCCAGTTGTGAGTGCAAAAGAAAAGTCCCTGAAGGAAATTCAAAGTGCTACTCCAGTAAACACACAAATTATGAGAAAGCAGAACAGCTTTATTGCTGATATGGAGAAAGTTTTAGTGGTCTGGACAGAAGATCAAATCAGCCGCATTATTATTCTCTTAAACCAAATCCTAATCCAGAGCAAGTCTCTAAATCTCTTCAATTCTATGAAGGCTGAGAGAGGTAAGAAAGCTACAGAAGAATTTGAAGCTAGCAGAGTTTGGATCATTAGGTTGAAGGAAAGAAGCTAACTCCATAACATAAAAGTGCAAGTTGAAGCAGCAAGTGCTCATGTAGAAGCTGCAGCAAATTATGCAGAAGATCTAGCTAAGATCATGTATGAAGGTGGATACACAAAACAACAGATTTCCCATGTAGATAAAAAAGCCTCCTATTGGAAGAAGTTGCCATCTAGGACTTAGCTAGAGAGGAGTCTATGGCTGGTTTCAAAGCTTCAAAAGACAGGTTGACTCATTTTGGCTAATGCAGCTGGTGACTTTAAGTTGAAGCCAATGCTCATTTGTTATACCATTACAAAAATTCTAGGGCCCTTAAGAATTATGCTAAATTCTTAACTCTGCCTGTGCTCTATAAATGGAACAGTAAAGCCTGGACGGCAGCATGTTTGTTTACAGCATGGGTTACTAAATATTGTAAGCCCACTGTTGAAACCTACTGCCCAGAAAAAAAAAAAATTCATTTCAAAATATTATTGCCCATTGACAATGCACCTCGTCACCCAAGGCTCTGATGGAGATATTCAAGGAGATTTATGTTGTTTTCATGCCTGCTAACACATTTATTCTGCAGCCCATCATGGGTCAAGGAATAATTTTGAATTTCAAGTCTTATTATTTAATAAATAGATTTCATAAGGCTCTAGCTGCCATAGACGGTGATTTCTCTGATGGGTTTGGGCAAAGTAAATTGAAAACCTTTTGGAAAAGATTCACCATTCTAGTTGTCATTTGTGATTCATGGAAAGAGGTCAAAATATCAATATTAACAGGAGTTTGTAAGAAGTTGATCGATCCCTCATAGATGACTGAGGGAGTCAAGGCTTCAGTGGAGGAAGTCACTGTGGATCTTGCTATAGTAAGATAACTAGAATTAGAAGTAGAGCCTGAAGATTCCTTGAGACGGAATATAATATACTCCTGGTGAAGATGCTGTGAACACTGTCGAAATGACAACAAAGGACTTAGAATATTGCAAAACTTAGTTGATAAAGCAATAGCAGAGTTTGAGAAGATTGACTCCAATTTTAAAAGAAATTCTGTGGATAAAATGTTATCAAACAGCATTACATGCTACAAAGAAATCTTTCATTTCTTTGAAATGAAGAGATAATCAATGTGGCCAACTTCATTATTGTTTTAAGAAATTGCCACAGCCACCCCAATCTTCAGCAACCACCACTCTTACCACTCAGTAGTCATCAACATCAAGGCAAGTCCCTCCATCAGCAAAAAGAGTACAACTCACTGAAGACTCAGATGATTATTAGCATTTTTAGCAGTAAAGTATTTTTTATTATTGAAGTATGCACTTTTTTTAGACATAATATTATGGCACACTTAATAGACTAGTGTAAACATAACTTTTATATGCACTGTGAAACCAAAAAGCTTGTGTGACTTTATTGCAATATTCACTTTATTGCATTATTCACAGTATTGTGGTGGTCTGGAACCAAACCTGTAGTATGAGTATGGCTATACTCAATTATATACTATCCGCTATTGTTTTTCAGTCATTAAATTGCAGTACATTAAGGTATTGCAAAGTCTTCTTCGTTGGACTTTGTACACCCATAACAATGATTTATGGATACGGTTAAATGAGAAAAATAAGGACAGTAAGTTTTTCATAAAGCTAAATTTATTTGATTTTTAGAAGTTTAATATTATGTCCTTCCTACATTTTTTTATGTCAAACTACCATTTCTTTTTCAAGATGATTATAATAATAGATGGTAATTTTTTTAAATGTTTCTATTTGTAAAAGTACAAAGTTGTCAATCCTGTGTCACTTCCTAACTTTTCCTTATAGTTCAAATACCCCAAAAATCAAAGCATCACTGCCCCATGGTTCTTTGCAAAATGCACACTAATGTCCCATAATAAATATTAAATGACTTTACTGGTAACTCATTTGTGTCTTATGGCTCATTTATTCAACAAGTTTCAGTTGTATATGAACTCAATTTAAGACTCTGTAAATATTAATTATATTAAAAACATTGAAATAGGGAGGGTTTTTTAATTCTTTCAGAGTAGCCCAGTTTCTATAGTAAAGTGACTAATCTGAACTAATATGTAAAAGATTAAGAATCACTTGAGAGTCATTCTCAAAGAAGGATTTCTTAACATGTGGCACACTGCTGACTTGTATAAAAATTATGTGTGATGCTGAACTTGTTTGAAACTCAAATTCTTGGATCCCACCCACACACCAACTGAATCAGGATCTTTGAGTTTAGGGCCTTTATCACTTTGTTCTCCAAATGATTCAGATGCAAGTGGTTCTCAGAGTTAAGAACAATTGATAACCTAGCAGGTTAATACACATCTAGGTTCAGATCTCTGTCCTGCCAGTTACTGGTCATTGTTTTCTGGGGAAGATTTCTAAACATGTTTAAGTCTCAGTTTACTTTTTCATACAATATGGTTAATAAGGCTGCTGTGATGAAAGTTAAATAAGATAATGAGTGTAAAGTAGTGGCACAATGATGGTGGTCAATAAATATTAGTTTACTTCTTTTCCTTCCTTTGAAATCCCCTTGTACTTCATTGAGCAGTATAAAGAATTTCTGATCAGTTACTAGACATTACTTTTGGCTGCAAATCTTATTACTGAACAAATTGTGTGTTTGTAAAGCTCCTTTTTTTGTTGTTACTCTTGAAGCCAGTCATCTCACTTGCCATTAAGTTGCAGAAGTTTAGTAGTTTCTTAATCCCCAGGTTTCCACTTCTTCTATTCTTGATTTCCTACTTAGTAAATGAAGGGCTTTTTCCACATGACTTGATAAGTCCTTTCTGTTCAAAAAAAAAAAAAAGTTCTTATTTTTATTTCAAATTTTTATTTCTTATTTTTAGTTCTTATTTTTATTTTATTTCTTTATTTATTTCAGTTCTCACAAATAAAATTGAGAAGATTTAAGTTCTCCAACTATTTACCACTTTACCAATATAGAATTCTAAGTTTATATGGGGGAAAACCATTTCAGGGAAGAGAATAAGTAAAGTATCTACTAGAATCAATTTTTACTTGACAGTGCCATCTTTTTGGCTCAGAAAAGAGGTGTGGTAGGGAGAGAGAGCAAGAGCCACAGAGCTAAGGGTGGAAAAACTATGCTTAGAGTTGCCTCACCCTATCAGATTCCCAGTAGCTACTCCCTCTGTTTCAACCTTACCCCTTATTGGAGTTGCTCCCAAGAATGAGCTGAGTCCTTCTTATATGAATTCAGATATTAAGAGATTAGGAACAAATGGTGCATTAGTTTACGAGGGCTGCCATAACAAGTACCACAAACGAGATGGCTTAAACAACAAAAATTCATTATTTCACAGCCTTGGCGGCTAGAAGTGTCAGGTTTTAGTCTGTAATGTCAGTTCTTAGAGCACTCATGGCTGAAGAATGACCAGACACACCAAATAAGGCAAGCACTAAAATGAGGTTTATTGAGGAAAGAAAGATAGGATTATAGGGGAAGAGCAAGATATAGGTTTACAGAGCATGATACATATGCCACGGATGACAACTGGATGCATTGTTGCAGCAAAGGGAAAGCAAAAGGAAGGGCACAAAAGAGGTTGGTTATGGTCTGCGTCTTGTTTTATAGTGCCTGGATTGGGACCTTCCTAGTGGCTCAGACGTCACCATGGAACCACTTTGATTGGACAGTTGGCAGTTGCGTTACTACACATGCAGGATGTTCTAGGTCACTTCCAGACTCTATGGTCTGTGGGCTAGAGAGTCCTCTGCATTCTTTTGCAACTGGTGCTCTAAGTTGTGATTGGCCAATTCATAGGGTATTCCTCCTCCCCCAAGTATGACAGTCACTCAGGAGAGAATTAGGGTGGGGCAGGACCGAGATGGGGGCTTGGGGCCCACCCTTGTCCTTCTTTCCAGGTGGGACAACTGCACCAAGGCAACAGTACCCAGTTTTGTCCCTAGGAGACCTGGAATCCCTCACTATCTACCTAACAGAAGTACAAGATCAAGGTGTCTGCAGGGTTGGTTCCTTCTGAAAGGGGTGAGGATGAATCTGTTCCATGCCGCTCCCCTAGCTTATAGTGATTTGCTGGTGATCTTTGGCATTTCTTGGCTTGTAAATGCACCACCCCAATCTCTACCTTCATCTTCACATGGAATTGTCCCTGTGTGTGTTTCTATATGCAAATTTCCTTTTTTTATAGGGTCACCAATTATTGGATTAAGGCTCAGCCTCATGACCTCATTTTAACTTGATTACTTTTATCATGACCCTATTTCCAAATAAGGTCACATTCTGAAGTATTAGGGCTTACGACTTCAACATATCTCTTTTAGAGGACACAATTCAACCCATAAAATATGGTTCACAGCATCATGAGCCAAAAGCCTTCCTGGGAAAGAGCTATAAATAGCCTGAGGGCTCAAACCAGGACAATGTGCTAGCTTCCTTCCAGCAAAATACAGTCCCTGGATTTTTATCTCCTGTTAAAATTGAGTAGTAATTACTTATTATTTTCATATTCCAATGCCCTTTGAGTGTAACATGCTGAATACATGTGATTTGTTTTATTTTTCCTAGAAACAGCTCTTAAAAAGCACTGTATATCTTGGTGGTGGGGGCAGAGACAGGAAGTTAATTGAATTGGTAAAACTTTGAGTGTCTCACAGAGGAAAGTAAGGTTTCATTCAACAGAGCCTAGAGAATTATCCTAATTTAAGCAGTGCTGACAGTGTCTGTGAATTCTACAGATAAGATAAAATTGTACAAGAGTAACAGAGTAACAGTTTAGAAACAACTCAAAAATGTGCCCAAGCCCCAAATTGCTGGTAACATGATAGTTTTCTAATGGTGAAAATGTTTGTTTTAAGATGTATAGCCACCTTTCAATGATCCATGTTGTAGAGTCCATATCAGTTCTGTAGATGGTTATATACCAGCATCAGGAGAGGCACCCTAGTGCCACAGTTTTGTAGCATCATTCCTAGCTGACCAACTGACGACTACTGACCGTACTTAAGAATAGCTGTCTGAGAGGACAGTCAGGTGAGAGGAGTGTGCTGCAAGAGAACCCAGGTAGATAGAGATGCCAACAACAGGGAGAGTTTGTCTTCTTGTTCCTTGCTGATTTGTTGAAACCATGGCCCACTGTAGAACTCCCATTGGAGCACAGGGGAGCATGGTGAAAGAATGTTTAGGAGAGCTTGAGGCCGGGCGCGGTGGCTCACGCCTGTAATCCTAGCACTCTGGGAGGCTGAGGCAGGAGGATTGCTCAAGGTCAGGAGTTCAAAACCAGCCTGAGCAAGAGTGAGATCCCCGTCTCTACTAAAAGTAGAAAGAAATTAATTGGCCAACTAAAAATATATTTAAAAAAATTAGCCAGGCATGGTGGTGCATGCCTGTAGTCCCAGCTACTCGGGAGGCTGAGGCAGAAGGATTGCTTGAGCCCAGGAGGTTGAGGTTGCTGTGAGCTAGGCTGATGCCATGGCACTGAAGCCCAGGCAACAGAGTGAGACTCTGTCTTAAAAAAAAAAAAAAAAAAAGGAGAGCTTGACAAAGAATTTGGGGGAAGGGTATGTTTGTAATCATGGGGGCAAGTACCTATTTCTGGTTTAGATATTTTAAGGTCAGGAAGTTTACTAGGATAGCCTGTATTTGTAGGGTGTTAAAGCACCAAAGTAAAGAATACTTGTACGAGAAACCATCACTTCTGAAGTTCCATGAGAAAGGATACAGTGGTTGGAGTGGGGTTGCAGAATCTCTAAAGCAGCTCATGCAGGACCCAGAGAGAGGGAGCCCTACCTAGAAAAGATTTTGCAGCAGGGCTGGAGGGAGACTAGCATAAGGACAACTGAACACTTCTCCAATAAACTAAGTACTCTATCCCTACAGAGACCACCACATCAGAAGCCATCAGAAAAGGACACAGCCATTCCAAGCCAGGGTGATTCCAGAAATGCCCTACACCTCAGTCCAGTGTATGGATTTTTTTGTAAGATGACCTCTGATTCTCCTGTCCCTCCTCCCTGCCTGCCCCCAACTTCAGAGAAATAGCCCTAGAAAAAGGGAGGGGAGAAGTGGGAAAGCATACCATGCTTCACCCTCTCCCCTCCTGTTTTTACCATTACATGTGACCAGAAAGTTATAGAATCTGTCCAAGATGTAATTACAGAAAATGAGAGAGAGAGGTTTAAGATAGCATAGGTGGAAACAATAATTAGAAGAAACAAAACAACTTAAGGTTTATAATGCTCTGCCTTATAAACACTCCTGAACCAATAATAATCCTATTCTCAGAAGAGATCTTCAGGGTTGAAATGCTAGACATAATTGAAGACTACTTGTTAGACCAAGACCTAAAAGACTTCCTTGTTGATTATTCCCAATGTTTGGCTTTCTGATCATTAAAGAATCATTGTATTGGCTATTAAATATCCAGGAATCCCCTGTTTAAATACAGTTAACAAAAAATTTATTTAACAAGTATATATTGATTGCTTATTATTATTGGGCATATGCTGTATTAGGTGTTGGCAGTATAAATATGAAGAAGGCATGTTGAGTGTATTTATAAACAGCTAAGGGAAGTACTGTACCAGAGGGTGGACAGAAATGTGGTGGTACCTCCCAGAAGGAAGCAGTTGACCTCCTTGGAAATCAGTGGAGTCTTCACAGAAAGTCTGACATGTGAGCTGGTTCTTGGAGGAGATGCACATTAAACCTATTGAATCTAAGTCACTCTTTAACACCTTTGCTCAGATTAGTTTATAGGTTGTTTTTCCACCTGGCAAGTAGATGAGAGCCGGGAGGAAAGTTCTGATAAAGGGAAGGAGAAAGAAGGCCTTGCAAGGAAAGCAGCAGGGCTGCCTGAGTATCCTAAGGGAATGTGTCAGGCATCTAGGGAAGAGAAGTGCTGCCAGCAGTGGGGAGAATCAAAATTGTGACCTAGATCATTTTACACACATCTTCCCTGGTTCTATGAATATATTTCAGGGATCATTTTATAATCACTTCTCATTTAGCAGGCAGGAATGATCAGACAAGACAGTCAATGACTCTTAAGATTATAATTTGACACACTATGTACAAATGTGTAGAGAGACATAGGTCAGTAAAACTGAGGCTGATAGAACTACTAATGCCAGCCTCAAAAGGAGCAAGTTGAGCAAATGCAGAAGCAGAGTTCAAGTGCGCAGAAGTTCTCTACACCCTCGTAGCTCTCTGAAGCTCGCGCGATCTACTTCTTATTTTGAACAGTTCCAGTTTTGATAGTTGAGCATTAGTTAATTGTGCAATTTGGAGCAAGTCTCTGAGAGACCCTTTTTTTCTTTTTAGTAATCTTAAAACTGGAAGGTTAGACTAAATTACCACTGTGATCCTTTTCGAAACTATCTAAACTTATGACTATTTGAAGGTACTTCAATCTGTGCTAATGATAGCAGAGTCTCGAATTTGGAGCACTTAAATGAAATTCATTCACTTAAAAACTATTTGGTAAGTGTCTATTAAGAGGGTTGCCAGATAAAATATAGAACACATAGTTAAATTTGAATTCCAGATAAGGAATACTTTTTTTAAATATGTTTCATATAATATTTGATATGAAAAATAAAAAATATACTTTAAAATTATTTGTTCTTCATTTGAAATTCAAATTTAACTATGTGTCCTTTTAAACATGGTATTTCTAAATCTAGCATCCTTACGTCTATGTTAGCTTCTAATACAGAAGCTAGGCTCTGTAAAAGATAAAATAGTAAATCGATCATAGATCTTGTCCGCAGGTCTAGAGAGTCAAATGAGATTTAAATATGAATAACGATATTACAAAGTGAGAAAGGAGAAGTTCACAAGAAATATGCTAAGAGAGTGCTACAAAACTTTGCAGGAGAGAGAAATTACTTCCAACCACAAAAGCAAGGGAAGCATCAGAGCTGGGCTGTGAAAGACAGCAGGATTAAGGCAGGTGAATGTGGTGGAGGAGGGAGGCAGGGCATTCCTAGCAGGTGAATGGCTTGAGTAAAGGCATGGATGGGAAGGCACAGCGTAAGAGAGGGCAACTAGTCATTCAGTTTGTCTGTGGCCTGGGTGGGTGAAGAGAAATAATAGCAGAAAAGATTGGAAAAGTAAGGCAGGACCATGCCTGACCAGAGATTTGAGGGATGGAGACCAGAAGTCTGAGTAGGCTAAGGAATTTGACTTAATGCTTGAAAGGATTTGATTCGGGGTGACACTGCACACCAATAGCAACATGGGAGAGTGTGAAGAATCATCCCGGGCATGGTGGCTCACACCTGTAATCCCAGTGCTTTGGGAGGCCGAGGCAGGAGGATCACTTGAGACCAGAAGTTCAAGACCAGCCTGAGCAACATAGTGAGACCCCCTCTCTACAAAATTTTTTTTAAAATTAGCCAGGTATGGTGGTACATGCCTGTAGTCCTAGCTACTCAGAAGGCTGAGGCAGGAGAATTGTTTGAACTCAGAAGTTCAAGGTTGTGGTCAGCTGTGATCCATCTTCCCTCCTTTGCCTCCCAAAGTGCTGGGATTACAGGCAGAAGTTACCGTGCCTGGCCAGAAAACTTTATTTCAAAATATTCATTTTATCAGAAGCTGTTTTATGATTGAACAGACATATATATGTGTATATATATGTATATATATTTGTGTAGACACATATACACACAGACACGTGTGTGTACAAGTGCTGTCTGGAAAGTATCCAGCCATTATTGATATAAGGAGAATGTTTACATGGCTGGATACTCTCCAGACAGCTATATATATATATATATATAGTATTTCTATTTATAAATAAATCTTTTTAAAAATAAAGAACAGCATACTTACCTGCACTGTAAAAGAAGAAACAAAAAAAGCCAATATTTGGAATATTTGATCCAAATATTTGCTTTAAATTGATTCCTTTAATACCAAAGAAAGATAGATTTCCTTCCTAATTGAAATATCACATGGTTAGACCAGGTAAACTGGGAAGCGCTTGGGAGTCTTTGCATAATTATGAAGTGAAAGCAGGAATTTCTACTTAATTATCAATGGCCTGACCAAACTGTGAAAGTTAGGTCCTGGAGTGAGCCAGGGAGTCTCATGGATGATATGTACATAATGGAATAATGGAGCACATCGGCTCACGGCTCATGGCCTGTGAAAGCTGGAGTGAAGGAGAGAACTGAGCAGTAATAATTCTTTGTAAAGACTCATTCTGGATAATTCCTCATAATTCTGATTTATTCCCTCTACAATACCTATTGCAGTTGTCTCCTTGTTTATTAAAATAGACCACAAGAATTGATGATAAATTTGTTCTCTGAGAACAGCACCTACAGGAACAGTTATCCAAAGTGTTATGTGCCCTTTCAAAGTCTGAAATAACCAACATTGCTGAAATTGTGTGTTTACAGATAATGCCTCCCTCCCTATTTTAGCAGTTTTCTTTCAAAAGTGAATTATCACCAATGCCTGCCTTCACTCCTTTTTCTCTTCAACCTTCTTGTTGTCCCCATTGCTGAGTATCTAAAATAGATTTGCAGCCGAATAAAAACTACCCATTCCCTTGTCTTTCCCTGCCAGGCTTGCAGTTTGCTTTCAAGCTCATTCCAATGCACAACACGACGTGAACTGTGTCTTAGGTTTATTCTCATACTCTGTATTCAGGGTCAATAAATTGGGTAAGTGCACAGCTGCGACACAGTAGGTGTCCTACAGACTCTAAGCAAATGTGCATGATTTTATCAGCCCCAGAAGACTAGCCCTTGAGTGATTTGCTTGGATAACATTTTGGGCAGCGCTTCTTTCTTTCTTTTTATTAATGTTCTGGATTCATGTTTGTGAGGCTCTCAAATTTATTTCCAATTAGATAAAGGTGACCTTCCCTTTCTCCAAGCTGAATCTCCCATGAGACATGAATCCTACTGTGGCCAATCAGTGGTGTCACTTGTTAACCATTGGAGCACCTTCAGTCTTAAAACAGGTGCTAGAAAATTAAGAATGCAACATTCAGGAAGAACAGAATGGTCAGACACATCACACAACATTTTAATCAAATGATTTGGTTTAGGACTTGAAAACCTGGTCAGTCCTGAGCTCTGAAAGACATTTTGAATTTAAAGTCAGATGGAGAAACTGGAAAAAGCTAAATCACAGAGCATAGAACTAAGATCAGTCATATTCAGAACAGTAACATTGAGGGCTGAACATCTAGGAACAATGAGATGATTAGGCTGCTTTAGAACTTAGCTCTCTTTTGTTTGGGTGGCCTCCACCTGCAAGAGGACACTCTCCCATCCAGGTGAGACTGATGTGAGATCACAAAACCATTGTCCTCTGTCCCACGTTTTCTCCAAGCCTTAGACCACCATAGGCTTTGCTAACATCAATCACACTTCAGGAATGAGATATCAGAGTGATCCCATCTTTTCTTATCCTCCTTCTGCCTTGCTAGAAAAGGAGAAATTTCATTGCTTTCCTTGGGAAACACCAGAGTTAAACATGATAAATATAAATGGTAGATGAAGCTAGTATTGAAAGCTATAAAGTTGAAAGTAGGAACTAACATTCTGGAGTAATGTGTGTTCTTTTTAAAAAGAACACACATATGATTTATTTCAGAGAGGTTTATGTCTGCCACCTCTCCAAAATATTCCTAAAATAATGATAGAGTAAAATTGTAACTTAAAACACTGGAGGCACCACCAGTGAAACAAAGCTATATTTTCTTGTCTTTCAGTTAGGAAAGAATAATATCTACTCAATCAAAATTATAGTGATTTTTCCTCATAGTACTGGCCACTAGGAAACAGAGAATGCAAACTGTTATTTCTCAGAATTTTTCATCCCAGTGACCCAAAGATAGTTTCCCCCCTTGAGAAAACATCCCAGTGTTTGTTTTCGAGTTGCCATCAACACAGAACAGTACCTTACGTATATAATGTGCTTCCAGCTTTTCAAAGCATTTCACACATTTCTCAATTGTTTGTTACAGTAATGACCCTGGGTTGGTATAAGTATCATCATTTTATAAATGAGACAACTGAGATACACGGAGATTAAGGGACTTCCATAATATACTTAACTTGTAGTGGCAGAACTAAGGCAAAACCAAAAAGCCCTGCCGTAGACCTGCTCTATTTGCCTTCAAGGCCCTCTTTGAGTTCTTTGTTATTACTTTTATGGTATTGCAGAATCCCTCCAAATTTGGAAAAGATGTGCAAGGAGAAGGGAGGCACTGAGGTTTCCATTCCTCAACTTGCTTCTCCACAGCCTTTTCCTTCCAATATATAAAAATCTATAACAATAAAGGAAAGAAGACCAGCATTTTAAACACTGAACTGATGGGCTGGGCCCGCTCAAGCCTGCAATCCCAGAACTTTGGGAGGCTGAAGCAGGAGGACCACTTGAGCCCAGGAGTTTAAGGTTACAGGGAGCTGTGATCGCCACTGCACTCTGGCCTGAGCAACAGAGCCAGACCCCGTCTCTTCAAAAACAAACAAAAACAAAACCCACTGAACTGTTGTTCAAATTTACTGCTCCTATATAAAAGTATAATTTTCTTCTAAGTTTGTACAATTGCGCTATCTACTTAGATTGTACGTTTCAAAGATCTGTTCTATTCAGTTCCTTTTTTTAAATCCCTCATGTGCTTATCCTAAGAAAATAGAGAACATACTGCTACCGAAAGTTCAGCACTTGTCCCCGAGGCCATATCAAAACAAGGAAAAGTGGTTTGAGGAGAAGGAAAGAGTTTATTAATTGGCCAGCAAATGAGGAGGGCGACAAACTAGTGTCTCAAAGACCACCATCCTGTCTTTAAGCAGAAAAACAGGGCTTTTAAAAAGGTGTGTTTTCAGCAGTTGGGCTCACGTCTACCTGAGCAGTGTCACATTCATGGCTTTGGGCAACTATTGTTTAACTATAATTGGTGGTTTCGGTAGACCTCATCTCTGATGACAACGATCTCATGACCCTTCTCTAGACAATTTTGTTGAGCCATCTCCTGTTGTTTAAGACACTGGAAAAAAACAGCAAAGAATACTTTTCTGCCCCTTTGATTACTGGCCTCAGGAAGGAATGCAGGTTTTAATTCCCAGAAAGGTGAGGGTTTTAAAAAGACAACTTGTAAAACATTTTGCTGCCCTTTTTCAGACCTTTATCTCTGTTACAAAACTAGATGATACCAATACATCTTAGATGTTGCTTTATCAGAATAACCTGGCTGATGAACCTGAATACATGGTACTTTCTCTTTCCTTTATACCATTTAATTTGCATCAAAAAGAGTCTGTGTATTGATCCCACAGATAAGATAATTATTCTATGTTGGACCTACTGACAATTCCAGAGTTTTCAGAATAATGATGAAAGGACTTAGAAGTGAGTCCAAACTTAAATGTTTCATGGCATCAAAATCATTTCCTTTTGGGTTTGAAAAGTAATTGTATTGGCACTTCTATGCCTTTTATCCTTGGAATTCACAATGCATTAAATAAAATTATGAAGCTACACTAGAAATTTGACATGAGGTACATGGAGTTTTTTTAAAAAACTTTATTGAAGTATAATTTACATGCCATACAATTAATCCATTTTAAGTGAACAATTAAATGATTATTAGTAAATTTACCAAGTTGTACAGCTATTCACACAAATCAGTTTTAGAACATTTCCTTCCCCCTATTGAGACTCCTAATTCCCATCCCCAACTACATTTCAAGCATGCCCCTCCCCTCCAAAAATGCTCACCGCATCCCTCAGATGTGGGTCTACCCCCCCAACCCCCGAATCCCTGGTGAACACCGTCACCATTTAAGCACTTTAGTGTTAATCAGTCAGTACCAATTTGATGGCGAGTACATGTGGAGCCTGTTCTTCCGATCTTGTGTCACCTCACTTCGAATAATGGGCTCAAGCTCAATCCAAGATAAAATAATCGGTACTAACCCACTGTCATTTCTTAAAATTGAGTAATATTCCATTGTAAACATATACCAAATTTTAATAATCCACTCATGAATTGACGGGCACTTGGGTTGTTTCTACGACCTAGCAATAGTGAATTGTGCTGCCATAAACATTTGGGTGCAGATGTAGAAGCAGCCCAACAGGACAGCCTTGCTAGCAGAGACTTGTGTTTACCCCTAGGTATCTTTGTTTCTATAGCAGTGTTTGTTTGTGAGATTACTTTAAAATTTTATTGCATTATGCCAGTGATTTCCAACCAGGAGTGATTTTGCATCTCAGGGGACATTTGACAGTATATGGAAACAGTTTTGATTGTCGTGACTGGGAGGCTACTACTGGCATTTAGTGGGTAGGTAGAAGTCAGGGATGCTGCTAAACATCTTTGTAATGCATAGGACAGCCCCACAACAGAGAATTATCTGGCTTAAAATGTCAACAGTGCCATAGTTCAGACACCCTGCATTATACACTTAACGAAAATGAATTATAAGTGAAAAAATAGGGTGCAGTGACAACTTTCAATTATGTATCATTGATAGAAATCTTTGGTTAGCACCTCTCAGGTGTATTAACCTCTCTGCTAACTTTGCCTTATCATTTCTGCTCTCATTTTTCCTTTTTCCTATTGTCTTCCTTCGCTTTTTTAAATTTAAGTTTTTTGTTATAACTAAGTAAGCCAACTTTAATTCTTTCTGTCACAGGGCCCAGGTATGTATTAATTAATAAATGATGTGTACAGAAAGTGATTAGTATCACAACTAGTTACAGATTGCTTTGTTCCTTCTCCAATCCCACTGCTTCACTTAACCAACCTTTAAAAAAATAAAACAAAAAAAGAAAGTGATTAGAATCAGATAACCAAAGGAATAATAAATAGCTAAAGTATTTACTACTTCCAGGGGAAATGTTTTTCTCCCCACAGAAACATCATTATTATTGTTATCATTCTCTGCTGAAGTGGTTCATGGCCTTAAAAAATTGAGAACCATTGCTTTGAAAATAAAATACTTCAAAGAAAATTTTTAAAAATCCCACCGGTTAAGTGAACCATGTCTTTTTGATGGTTTGGCTTTATTCTTTTTCTGAATTTGACCATCAGATAATCTTTCTGTTTTTTTTTTTTTTTTTTTTCCTGAATGTTAGCAGGACACTCAATCACTTGTCGGGAGTCCCTCAACCCGTATAGCACCTCATATTATTGGAGCAGAGGATGATGATTTTGGTACTGAACATGAACAGGTAATGACATTTTTTTCTAAAAAAGAAATAAATGATTAATTTTCTGAGATGTCTGATTTGTTGTAAAAATGAACATTTTCTGGAGATTAAAATAACATTTGTAAGGATTTGAAACTTAATCTTAGAGCCAAAAGCCTCTTGGGTTAATTGCTTATTTAACTTTGACCAATAGAAATGACTTTGCTTTTAAAGTCAGTAAGAAGTCATTGATTTATATTTAAGTACTTCATTTCATTGAGGTTGGGAATTTTACTGAAAATGGTATTTAAAAAAAAAATCAGTCCCCCTTGTTCATTGATGGTATATAGGAGTATGATTGGTATGATTTCTGTCTTTGTATACTGTGATCTTGCTAAATTCCTTTATTATTTCCAGGAGCTTCTAACATAGGTCTTTTGGAATTTTCTACATAGATAATATATATGTTGTTTCTAAAGAGAGGCAGTTTTTATTTCCTTATTTCCTATCTTTTATTTCTTGTTCTTGCTTTTATTGCACTGGTGAGGACTTCTATAATAGTATGAGGTTGAGTCAGAATGATGAGACATCCTTGCTTTATTCCTGATCTTAGGGAAAACGATTGAGTCTTTCATCATTAATGATGTTAATAACCAGCCTGGGCAACATGGCAAGACCCTGTCTCTACAAAAAATAAAAAAATTAGCCAGGCATGGTGGTGTGCACCTGTAGTCCCAGCTACTTTGGAGGAAGGTGGCAGGATCACTCAAGCCTTGGAGTTTGAGGTTGCAGTGAGCTGTGATCATGCCACTGTACTTCAGCCTGGGTGACAGAGTGGGACCGTGTCTCTTAAAAAAAAAATAGTATGACATTAGCTATAGGTATTTTTGTAGATGCTGTTTATTAGGTCAAGTGTTGTTAGGTTAACAAATATTCCTGGTTTGCTGAGAGTTTTTATCATGACTAGATGTTGAATTTTGTTGAATGATTGAGGTGATCATACAGTTTTTCTGATTTAGTCTCCTAATGTGGTAAATTACGAAGATTGTTATTAGAATGTTGAATGCAAGTAGCCTTGCATTCCTGAATGAACCCCACCTGATCATGATGTTATCCTTTTTGCATTAATATATTGTTAGATTCAATTTTCTCTTGTTTTGCAGAAGATTTTTACATCTGTGTTCATGAGGGGTATTGGTCTGTAGTTTTTCTTATTGTAATATAAGAAAAACTTCGCTTTTGATAGTTGAGTAATGCTAGCCTTTAGGGAGGAAGTAGTCTTCTATTAATATTTTCTGGAAGACATTGTGTAGAATTGGTATTACTTTTTAGATTAACTTCTCTAATTTTTCAAAATGTGAAAAATTATATGGAAATTGTGATGGTAGTTTACCTTAATTTTAACTATTACTATTTTTTATGTTTAGTGTATTTAGGGATTATACAAATATTCTAGGAGTTGTCTTAAAATCATACAACTTCATTTCCTACCACCATTTCTGTGATAGCCCTTCAAAAGAAAAGGAGAAACACCTGTTTTGTTATTGGGCAAAAAGCCTTCCATTATATTTTTAGAAATGTTGTTAGACTATATTTGATGTACTGATTTTTAGACATCTGAGGTCCTTGATAATCATCTCTTAAATTTTCATTCTCCCAAAATGGACTTTCTTCTAACCTGTGCCTGAGAGATGATTAATTTTCAGAGGAAGAGATTCTATAGCCTGTGTTGCCAGTAATTTTAGTGATATTTTTTAAATCTTGAATTTTTTTATAGGGAGGTCAAAGTGAAATTTGGATAGCTATGTACAGTTGAGCCTACATTGCATTTTGTATTTATATGTTGAAGTTGCTGATGTATAGTTATTTCTTCCTCTAGATCAATGGGCAGTGCAGCTGTTTCCAGAGCATTGAACTGCTAAAATCTCGTCCGGCTCACTTGGCTGTTTTCTTACACCATGTAGTTTCCCAGTTTGACCCTGCAACATTGGTAATATATTTTGCAATTTAGCTGATTCAGAGTTATTCTATTGATTCATATACCATAGAACTTTTTATATCTACAAAATGAGTGGACAGACTTCTTCCAGTTTCATAAACGTATAAAGATAGATGTTATTAATTTTTTTAAGACTTGGTTACATGGTAATACCTACATTATTTTTGATGCCCTGCCTGTTGCAAACATTCCTACACAATTAGGATCTAGAAGATTACATTTTTCATGATTTCTCACTTTGTGTTTTCATTCCTTTCTCCACTTCAGCTCTGTTATCTCTATTCAGACCTGTATAAACAGACTAATTCTAAGGAAACGCGTCGCATCTTCCTTGAGTTTCATCAGTTCTTCCTGGATCGATCTGCGGTAAGTTTGCAAGTTAATATTATAATTTTTGCTTAAGTACATTGAATTATTGGCCTCTGATTTCCAATCTTCCTTCCTGTGTTTTTAGATTTTATTGTGCTTTCTGACATCTGTGTTATATCTCAATGATTAGTTACTCTTTTTTTAATTTATTATTTTTTCTGAGATAGGGTCTCACTCTGTTAAGGCTGGAGTGCAGTGGCCTCATAATAGCTCACTGCAGCCTTGAACTCCTGGGCTCAAGCGATCCTCCTGCCTCATCCTCTGGAGTAGTGGCAGCACACCTGGCAAATTTTACTATTTTTTTAGAGATGGGGGTCTTGCTCTTGCAAAGTGATAGGATTATAGGCGTGAGCCACCGTGCCAGCCTGGTTAATCTTTCCTTTTTTTTCCCCCCATCTTTTCTAAATTAGTTTTAGAAATATGAGTTTTCACAGTAAGTTTTAGGGGATATATGTGTATTTGGGTTTTTACATGTGCATAATTAGAATGAGGGAATGAAAAAGGGAACACATATGATATATATTAGGACCCAAGGGATAATACTTGCCTAATTGACCTCTGGGTGGCCTCTTTGAAGTGTGGAGACAGAAGTTTAACTAAAAAGTGGTAGAAAAGATCTCACTCACTCTGAAATAAATGATAACAGTGTTTTATTTTATCAATAGAAATGTTAATAAAGTTTTTAAACAAGTAAGTTTTATTTTTAGCCTTGTTAGGGGTAAATAGCAGCTAGCCCATAATACGTCCTGGATAATCATGCTGCACATCCCTAGTCCTTTCAGATTTGCAGTTCTCTTAACTAGGTCATACCTTCTCTCTCCTAAAACCTCCATCACTTCTTCTCTTACCCTTTTCTCAGCTGGTAACCTAGACCTTCCCGTTTCAAATTTAAAGTATAGAGAAGAGAACTTTTACCAGACATATCACCTACCTTCATCATACCATACCTTTGCCCTTTCTCCTAAAGCTGTGGAGGGATTATCTATCTTTCTTCTGAGGCCAGCTCTGCCCCTATCTATCTAGAGTGTATTTCCTTATGTTATACTTACTCAAAAGACCTTACTCTAGCAATTATCCCCCCTCTCTCCTGCATCATCAGGTTTTTTTGTTTATTTTCTAAAAGTGAGCAACTCAGATTAGCATGCAAAACATTGTTATTTTCCCTATCTTAAACAAACAAACAAACAAACATTTTGGCTCTACTTCTCCCTCTAGCTCCTGTCCCATATCCTTTGTATTCCTTTATACAGTTTCCAACACACTTTCACATTGCTAAATGCAGTTACTTTCTTAGTGAGACCTTCCCTGACTAACCTACTTAAAATTTCACCCCTTTACTTTCTGTCACTTCTTACGATGTTATTTTTATTGGTAAAACATTCATTTATTTAGTTTGTATATACAGTCGGCCCTCTGTTATCTGCGGGTTTTATCAAATATGGATTGAAAATATTCAAGGAAAAATTTTTTTAACAAATTCAAATAAAAACAATACACTATAACAGCTATTTACATAGCATTTACATTGTATTAAATATATAAATAATCTAGAGATAAAGTATACTGGAGGATGTGCATAGGTTATATGCAAATACTAAGCCATTCTGTATAAGGGATTTGAGCATCCACTGATTCTGTACTTGGAACCAATACCCTGTGGATACCAAGGGATAACTGTATTTCTACTCTTCTACCCTGAATGTAAGCTCCATTAGGACAAATATTTTTGTTCTGTTTGTTCACTGCTGTGTCCCCAGCACTGAACAGTTCCTGGTACATAGTGATCACTCAGATATTTGTTAAATGAATTAGAGTTCTGATTATTCTGCCATTGTTTAAAATATTATACTTCATTTTTATTAAAATAATTTACTTTCATGAAGAAATGACAGTATAGTTAAGTATGTTTGAATTTCACATTTCTTAAGGGAGCTCCAAACTAAGTCAAATTTGCTGCTTATGCTCTATATAAGTATATCATTATTAAAGAAGAAGAATGGTGATTGATTAATTTGCTAATTATATTTTTATGGTACAGGTCATATTTATTCATATAAATACCTATATACACAAATGAGCTTTTATATACTTTTTTGCACTTGGGCTAGAAATGCTTTTAAGAAAATTGATTTGAGCTACTGCTTGGCAACTTCAGTTAAAGACAAAGTTTTGAAATCTTTTTCACTGTTATTCAAATGAATATAAAAGGTGTCATAATTTTGAGCAGTGACTTATTTTCAAATTTAAAACTTTAGATCTTGTAGGATTTATTTAAATTTTGGAATGATATTATTTAAATAGATATACAATAAAAAATAAGCATGATGAGGTTGAGATACTTCCTCTAGATCCAAAATCATAAAACGTTTTCCCCAAATTGATGGGGGGGGGAAAGCAAACTGGTAATTATAATTATTATGCAATTATTGTGGGGAAAATCCTAGCTAGGATGAAGTAAATTCTAAGGCAATCACCTTAGTTAGTTCAATAGCAAGAACTATAGATGGTTACTGGAAATTTAAGACTCAAAAACTCGGCCAGGCGTGGTGGCTCACGCCTGTAATCCTAGCCCTCTGGGAGGCCGAGACGGGTGGATCACTCGAGGTCAGGAGTTTGAAACCAGCCTGAGCAAGAGCGAGACCCTGTCTCTACTAAAAATAGAAAGAAATTAATTGGACAACTAAAAATATATAGAAAAAATTAGCTGGGCATGGTGGCGCATGCCTATAGTCCCAGCTACTCGGGAGGCTGAGGCAGAAGGATCGCTTGAGCGCAGGAGTTTGAGGTTGCTGTGAGCTAGACTGATGCCATGGCACTCTAGCCCGGGCAACAGAGTGAGATTCTGTCTCAAAAAAAAAGACTCAAAAACTCAACATTGACATCTAATATTTTCTCATTGGGAGTATGGCTATTGTGAGGATTCTTTAACTTTACATAGGAAAATGATTGGGAATATGGTGTTCATCTCAAATACAGGGAGTAAAAATCGTGGTTATATATGAGTATCTCAAACACAGGAAATAAAAATTATATATGAGTCAGTTTTTCATGTGGTAATATACATATAGTTTAGGTTTTATCTACATTTGTTTAAATGATTTGTAACTGATTATGTTAACCAAAGATTTTAGAAAGCCAACCAATATGTTCATTAGGAATAAGTATGACACAGAAGCATTCAGTCATCTAGTGTAATGACTGTAGATATTTCCTTTTTAGCATGATCCTTGGGAAAGGGGCTTATTTTTAAGTTTAAATGGTAGAACATTCCAGAGCTATGAAATTTGAATAAATAAAATTAACTTCTAGGTGAATATGCTTATAAGAATAGGTATACAAGTTGTATGCTTTTACTTTACACTAGTACTTACATCTTGAAACATCTTTGGTGCTGTTTCACCTTTTGTTTGCATTTTCTTTTAGCACCTGAAAGTTTCTGTTCCTGATGAAATATCTGTGGATCTAGGTAAGTTTGGAGTACCAGTATCCTGGAGAATTACATCTCTACAGATATATAGCTCAGCTCATCTGTAAAGGATTTATCTGTCACATGGTGACTAGTTGACCACCCGAGTTGCAACAGAAGGAGAGTCTGTAATACATTTAAGAGTAAATGAGATCTGAAGTTTGAGATGAAATACATGAAATGTACTACAGTACTTCTCTTTGGCGTCCTCCAACTTAAAATTTGTGCCAAATAGCATTGTTATGTTCCCAGTTACATGTTCCACAGAACATACCTTTAGATCAAACAATTCCTTTCCTTTTCTTTATGCAGAAAAAAGACGACCTGAGCTTATTCCTGAAGATCTGCATCGCCACTATATTCAAACTATGCAAGAAAGAGTTCACCCAGAAGTTCAGAAGCACTTGGAAGATTTTCGGTAAGCTTAGTGGTAGATAAAACCTGATACAGTCATTCTGAATTCATTTTTTTTAGATAGGAAAAAATTACAGATTAAATATTTATCTTAGTGCTAGGTAATCCATATGGTCCTATCACTGTTATGAAAATATAATGAACATCTGGAATCAAAGAGTTAGAGTGGAACTGAGAGTCCATAGTCTCCATTCCATATATTTTTAGGATTTGAACTCAGTACTGTGTCTATGCTAAGTGTGTTTCTTGTTTGTGTTCTTTGATTGATTGCCTCTAGAATTTTTTTTTCCTCTGGTGTCCTAGGTGACATGGACCCATACATAGAAAACTGTGACATTTTGCCTCTTCCTAGAAACTTAAAGTTATGGAGACTCTGATGAAATATCTCCAGGGGGAGATAATTTTTCCCTTGGCTACCTCAGGAAATTTCTCCTATTCCTTTTAGGCAGAAACGTAGTATGGGACTAACCTTGGCTGAAAGCGAGCTGACTAAACTTGATGCAGAGCGAGATAAGGACCGGATAACTTTGGAGAAGGAGCGGGCATGTGCAGAACAGATTGTTGCCAAAATTGAAGAAGTGTTGTAAGTAATAGAAATATATGTGGAAATGCCCTCCTTACTGAGGTGCTAATTTTGCTTAAAGTACCCTTTGCACAAATTTAGAAGGGCTGTCAGATTGTGTTACGTGGAATTGTTTATTTTGTCATGGTGCTTGAGAAATTGGAATTTTTTTTCTTTTTTCTGATATTTTATTTAAGGTAAAGTTCTTATGTTTCTTTTTCTGGGTGTTGGTAAATGAATAAGTCTAAAATTTCTAATCAATGATCAAAAATAGGTTGAATATTTTCATTGATTTCAATTCATAGACTTTGGAAATATTTCTTGCTGTAAAATATGTACAGTTGATGACATGATGGTGAAAAGAGGATTAGGGTTCTTTTGGTGTTTTATGCTAGGGGACAGAGATTTAGGGTGGGGGACCAAAGCATTTGGCTCTGTTCCATTGTTTCAGGTATCTAAATTTAATAGCAACTCTTTTATTAAACTGTCATATTTCCTTTTTAAACCTTTTTTTTTTTTAGGATGACTGCTCAGGCTGTAGAAGAAGATAAGAGGTAACATTACTGTTTTTCTCCTAGAATTAAAAAAAAAAAAATTGTAGCTGTGTTTTTTTCCTTTCAGCCCTAAATTGTAACTTATTTTTTTTAACTTGCAAAATGTAGATGGTGGTCTCCCTCTAGTGGCCTGTATTTTATTTGACTAATATTCTAGTGTCATCTGAGTAGAATCCTTTTCTATGTGCAATGAATAGATACTTTTTTATTGCTTAATTTCAAGAATTTTAACATTTTGGATATCATTTGATGTCTTTATTCCACCAATCCTTTCTTCTCAGAAGTCTTATTTTACTTAGCCCTTTCTCCTCCAGTTCCACAATGCAGTATGTTATTCTCATGTACATGAAACATTTGGGAGTGAAAGTGAAAGAACCTCGAAATCTGGAGCACAAGCGAGGTCGGATTGGATTCCTTCCAAAAATCAAGGTAGGACTAAAATAATAATAGAGCATTCAAGCCTTGGTGCTTCTTTACATTTGGTTGCAGTATTTTCCATCTTCTTAGTATTTACTTAATCAGCAAATTAGTGCCAGGCATACTAACATATATCAGATATGATTTCTGTCCTCAAGAAACTCAAAATCTAATGAGAAATTTAGACATATAAGCTACTATTGGACAATTCAAAAAGTGAAATTAGCAATTTATACAGAGTACTGTCCCTAACTCCATTAGAGCCTTATACTTTTATGGTACCTGTCAGTTTGTAATTATTTGGGTTTTTGTTTAATGTTTGTTAAATTATAAAGTTCTATGAGGGACAGAACCTCCTTCATGACTGTATTCCCAGCTTTTAGCATAGTGCTTTCGTATGTTATGAGCTTAGTAAATATTTGTTAGGTGGTTGAATGAATTATTTAGAACAAGCTCCTGGTAAACGTGTTAAAAACTACCCTTTTATTTCCCCAAATCATCAGCTCTAAAGGGTCTGAAAAGGCATCTTGAGTTTGAAGTGTACACAATATTGTGTGCCAGCCTCTAATGGGTGCTGTGTATATGTGCTTTTATTAACATTTAACCAATTTCTTTCAACTAACCATTGGAATCTCACTTCCGTGTTTGAAAACAGCAAAAGAAATTTACTCTGTTATGTATCTCTTATTTCTGGGATTGTACCTCAACTCTAGCAAAGTATGAAGAAAGATAGAGAGGGTGAAGAAAAAGGGAAGCGAAGAGGATTCCCCAGCATCCTGGGACCCCCACGGAGACCAAGCCGTCATGACAACAGTGCAAGTATGTTGAAGTTTGAAATACTGCGTTCCACCACTCCATGTTGTCTTTACATCAGAGGCTCATTTTATTAGAGTGAATTGCTGGAGAAAGGTGTTTTTGAGATGATTTCACTGAGCTTTCAATATGTCTTGTTTCCATTCAGTATTATTTCTGAACTAAATACCTCTCATGTTTATACACAGTTGTCATAAACATCTCCTTTAATGGCAGTAGAATATTCTATCAGATGTCTATAACATAATTTATTCATCTATTCTGATTTTGTTTGCATTCAAGTTGTAGTTGTAAAGTTAAAAATAAATACCAAAGTGTGGTGTGGATCTCTCCACCACACTTTGTTTAATCTTTCTATATGTATATTGCTCGCTCTATCCATACTTGTACAATTTTACCACCTCTTCATTGTGCCTTATTTCCTGGTTTCCCTTACCCCCAGGCCAGTGGAGAGAGATGAGCCCATTAGAGAGGGCTGCAGGAGAGGTAGAGGTGGTGGTACTGTGGGGAGGGTAACAAATCATGTGGGGGTTCTCATCTCGGCAGCACCACGCATGAAAATATTGGCATGGTGCAGGTGGGAATGGAGTTGTGTTACAGTGATACTGATACACAATAAGGAATTCTCACTCAAATGCCAATACATTGAGAAGGTGAAGGAAGTTTTCAGAGAGGAGGTTGAGGAGATGGAGGATTTCACAGATGCTGAATATGAGTTCCAAGGGATACAAAAGAATTGTAGGAATTAGGGAACATGGGGTTAGATTATGGATATAAAAAGCTGTGTGAGGATTTATGATGGTATGTAGGATGACAACCTGAATGAGAGTCTTTAGCTTCTTGTGGTTACTGATGTGAACAAGGAATAATGAACAGGATAGGGATTTGTCTGGATAGTCTCTGAGGCATATCGTGATAATGACGTCGTGAGTGTTAGGGGAGAAGTAAGGTGGGGGCTTGCCAAGAGTCACAAAGATAAAGGGCTTCACCTTCATTCTTACAAATGAATAGATAGAATGTGTCTATCTCTGTCTCTCAGCATTCCCTCTGCCCCTGCCCACCATTGCTCTCCTCAAGACCCTTCTTTTTCCCATCACCTGCATCTTCTACCTTCTCCCTTTCTTTTTCCTTCATACCTCCTCCATCTCCTTATCTCCCTCCTCCGCCTTCCTGTCCCTTTCTTCTTCCTTTCTTGCATCCTTCCATTCTCTCTCTTTCTGTCCTTCCTGCCATCATTGCCTGCCTTCCTTTCTTCTTCTGTGTGTCTATTCCTTGCTCTCTATAGTAATTCATTTTATATTTTTCTAGGGTCCACCATGTTCCAGACATTTTTTTTAGATCCTTTTATATTGTCTTTTTTTATTTTAGCTATTTTGCAATACAGATTACTAACCGCTATTTTCTGTTCAGTTGGCAGAGCCATGGAACTACAGAAGCAGCGCCACCCTAAGCACTTATCTACACCTTCATCTGTGAGTCCTGAACCTCAGGATTCTGCTAAGTTGCGCCAGAGTGGGTTAGCAAATGAAGGAACAGACATCGGGTACCTGCCTGCCAATTCCATGTCCTCTGCAGCTTCAGGGGCCACTGTTTCCCAGGAAGGAGGGAAAGAGAATGATACAGGTGAGCTAATGCTGTAGTTCAGCTTAACTATCAAGGTTTTATTAAAACACACTACCTGAAAAATAGAGTGGCAGATTATTCTAATCAAGACTGAATCCCAGTTTAATTTAGTTTTAACATTTTAGTATTCTATAATCCATGATAAATCTATGCTGAATGATAATTTTTAGTTCTCATTCATTTAAAAAATATTTATTAAGCTCTGTCAGGCAATTAGCTTTGTACCAGATGTTATCATACAATAATTATGCACAGATGCTTGCCTCATGGAGCTTAGTCTCACAGGGGAGATAGTCATCCATATTAAAAATTCAAATTGTCCTAAGTCCAATAAAGGAAAGGTGGGGACTGGTTAATAAAGACAGATATGTGTGTGTCTGTCTGTGCAGGGGGAAGGCCTAAGGAAGACTTTGGAAAAATCTGAGATACCAATTTTTTTTTTGTTCATGTTAGTGGGAAGCCAGCTGAGGGAAGAGGTTGAATATGTGGGAGAGAGACTGTATAAATGATAGAATAAAATTTTAAGAAGGAGAGAGGAGATGAGATGTGGAGTGTATGTAAAGGACAAGGTTATTAGCTGAGAGTGAAGTTTTAGTGAGAAGAACAAGGGAATTTGAAGAGTAAATAAGGATGTGAAGTAATTTTTGTAGCTAGTTGCCATAGGGGCATATCACTGTGCTTCATACTTGTTATACTGGGTTTCTTAAGCAAGTGAGCTTGGAGAATAGGTAGTTTTATTTGGAGAAGGAACTGCCTGTCTATATTAGTGATTTTGGAGCTGGTTCAGTTGTTGGTACTGACCTGATCAAGGATGAGGCTGTGGGAGTGGTCACTGAGCTGACATGTAGGAGGTATGAGGGATGAAGAAAGCAGGCAACCAAGGAGCCAGGAGTTTGAATAGCTTCATATACATGGCTTTTTTTTTTTTTTTAACTAGATGTTTGTTGTCTGAAATGTATACATGGCTTTTGAGGTCACCTAGTATGTTTTTGCATGGACAGGAAAACTGTCAGCCAACAGCCAAAGGTTTAGTAATGCTAGGTGATTGTTGTTAGGAGGAAGATCATGTGATAATATCCGGAGAGTGAGAGCTTCAACAGAGCAAGTGATTTTACATGAAGAAGGCAAGATAATGATCCAAGTCATACTGAGGGACAGAAAGGCTATCCATCATTTCCTCTCCACCCTGAAGTACACAGTGTATGACAGAAACATCAGTTTCTGTTTGAGAAGGCTACAGCAGAAGAGGTAACACCCCATGGGATAGGCAGGTTTCTGTTTAAGGCAAAGAAGTAAGGGTGACTTTTGAAGAAATGTGGGGATTTTGTCAAATGTGGAATTCTGAAGACGTTAGATTGAATATATATGCATTGATACGTCATGGCTGCCGTGACTCATTGAAATAAAAGCATGGTAGGTAAAGAATGAATAGAAACCATAAAGAGAAAAGAGGTAGAGGAAGGGAATATGTTATCAGCAAGTAAGTGATTTCAACAAGTATGGGAGATTGAAAGTAGACAAGAGTGATTTGATGGATAAAATATAAAGGAAGCCAGAGCCCATAATTTATTTAAGGAGTCCAAAGTAGGAGCCGGTGTTTTCATTGGAACCCTGGAGGCACTTGGCTCAGAGCTGGCATATGTTACGGAGTATATACATAAGAATAGAGCTGAAAATGGTGAATTAATTGAAGGTCTGTAGTTAAAGCAGCTGTGTCTGCGGCTTCTGATCCCTGCATTATAGAATATAAGCAGTCTCTGTCATTTATGGAGTAGAAGAAAATTGGTATGTTCTTTTTTAGAGAAATTGAATGATTTGTGTGGGAAGAGTTGTCCCCACAGTATTGATGCTTTGGAGCCTGACAATAGGCATGCCAGTGACTCACCCTACTCGGAGAACTCTCAGCTGAAATGGACCTGTTTCCATATGTCAGGAAAAGAAAGCCAAACCAGCTAGCCAGTCTTTCATTCTTAAATATGAATGTTACTCACTCTTGGCAAAACTTGCTTGTTGGAGTCAAGATGTGAGGTAGTACGTAATACCAAATGTAACAGACAGTGGCATAAAAAGAGAATATAAATTAAGCAGAAAAACTGCCCCTAGAAGAAAAAGATAATTTAGTAACAGCACAGCTTAGTATACTATCTAAATTAGATAGTATACTTGGGGACGTTAAAGAAGTTATTACATCAATAAAACAAGAATAGGGAACATTCAGAGATAAAAAAATTTTTAATATAACTATTAAATATGGTGTAACTTCTATTATATTAGTTATCAATTGGTGTGTGATAAGTTACCCCAAAACGTAATGGCTTAACACAAAAAACATTTATTATCTCACCTTTTTGGTGGGTGGAGAACTCAAGAGCAGCTTAGCTGGGTGGTTCTAGGTTGGGGTCTCTGATAATGGTGCATTCAAGATATCAGCCAGTCATCAGAAAGCTTAACTGGGGCTAGCGAACTCACTTCTATGTCCACTTAGGTGGCTATTGGCAGGAGGACTTAGCTCCATACTAGTGGCCTCAGTTCCTTGCCACATGGGCTTTTCCATAGAGCTGCTTGAGTGTTCTGTGACATGGTGATTGACTTTTCCTGGAATGATCCAAAAGAGAGAGCAAGAAGGAAGCCCTGATGTCTTTTATGACTTAGGCTCTGGAGGTACATACTGTCACTTCTGTAAGTTAGAAGCAAGTCACTAAATCTAGCCTGCATTCAAGGAGAGAGGAATTAGGCCCCACCCCTCAGGGGAGAAGTATCAAAAAATTTGGAGATGTATTTTCAAACTACCACAATTGCCAGTATTTAAATAAAAGAAATCCCTAAAAACATATATAGGACCTCTACAGAGATCCAACATCTATTTCTTTTCACAAAACACCAACAGAGGACAAAGAGGAGAGGTAGTTAGAGAAACAATAGGAGAAAGTTTCCCAGTGTTGAAAAAGAATACACATCTTCAGGTAGAAAGGGCTTACTGAGAACCAACTATAATGAATGATTTAAAAAAAAAAAAATCCATACCTAAAATGTCCTTAGAAATTTTAGTGTACTAGGGATAAGAGATGATGTGATGCAGCGCATTTCTCATCATAAATGCTGGGTGCTAAAATGTAAAAGAGCAACGCCTTCAACTTTCTGAAAGAAAATGGTTTTGAACTTGGAATTCTATATTCATCAAAACTATCCATCAAATAAGAAGAAAGAATAAAGTCATTTTCAGATATGCATCAATCCAGTTTAACCGAAACGCGCCTGTTTATAATTATTTTGAGAGCAACACTGCAGCAATATAGGAGAAAAATTAAGAAGGAAAATGTCATGGGACCCAGGAAAGTGGCAGAGGGCAGTTCTAAGATAGTGGTTGTGTCATAGGCCAAGGGAGCAGATTTTCCAGATTGGAACACAAAAACATCAGGGATAAGAAAAAGGAGATCTTAGGCAGTAGATGGTATGAGGTAGCAGATGAAAAAATTTGAGATTTGATAAAATTACTTTGACAGCAATAAAAGAAAGGCATTTACAAATGTTAAGAAAAACAGAATTCTTCAAGAAAGTAAGTCATGATTTCAACATGAAACAAAATAAAATGTGGCATGATCTTAAAGCAAGTGATGATGTATAAAACTTTAATGTAATGAACATTGTTTTTCAAGTGGTCCAGGGGTTGCATCATTGAACCAGTAGAAAAGAAAATACAATCCTAACTAGTATACCCCTTAGATTGACAGGAATAATGTGTATATATGTGTTGTATATGGTATATGACAGTATCTATAATATATTATCATAATGATGTAAGAACTTCTTTATTAGTTTTCAGACTTCTAGAATCATCCTAATAGGCAAAGCACAGAATATTTCATTGCGGCTGCAGATCAGAATATAAATGTAAAAAACTCTCTTAATGATACAAGTAAAAATGTAATTGAAAACATTGAAAAATAGAAGGAAAGAAATACAATTAAAGGGAAGGATATAGACACTAAATAACTGATCTGACATGGAAGAGAATTATTAACTCCTTGATGGAACAAAAATATAGATATATCATTTAAATTTAGGTAACAATAACCCAGCTAGAAATAATAATATAACTATTAAACTTTGGGAAGAAATGGGTGGAAAGTTAAGGTGGGAAGTATAAGTGAGCAAAATCTTCAGAAGGGAAAGAAATATAGATATTACCTAAAGATAATAAGAAAAAGAAATAAGAAGTTGTTACTTGGTGTTGGATTATCATAGTAACTAAAATTTGAAAACATGAAAAAGGATTAATACTGGAGATAGAGAAAGATATGGTGGGTGACTGTCGTTCCTCACATATGCTCTTGTTGACTATTTCAACTGTTGCCATATCTTGTGTTGATTTTTAAGAAGCTATTTTTTAAGTGATTTTTATGTCCAGGTTCAGTGGCTTATGCCAGTAATTCCAGCACTTTGGGAGGCCATGGCAGGAGGATCAGTGGCTCATGCCAGTAATTCCAGCATTTTGGGAGGCCATGGCAGAAAATTTTAAAAACTGGCTGGGCATAGTGGTGCACACCTGTAGTCCTAGCTACTTTGAAGGCTGAGGCAGGAGGATACCTTGAGCCCAGGAGTTTGAGGCTGCAATTAGCTATGATTGGGCCACTGCACTCCAGCCTGGGCAATAGTGAGACCCTATCTCTAAAAATACAAATACCTAAATAAAAATGATTTTTCTGTTTATGTTTTAATGCATTTTATGATTTTTACATATTAGAATTTTGGTTCTAGCTAACCTGTAATTGTTTAAATAAGAATGTGGCTATGGATTAAGTTGAAGCTCTTCTGGGAACTAATTTTTTTGGTAATCAGTGCCTTTATTAAATATTAGCATTCTGCGAATGTCTGATTTTTGTCTTTTCAGGATCAAAGCAAGTTGGAGAAACACCAGCATCTGGAGACTCCTTAGATGGCACACCTCGTACTCCTAATACTGTCTTTGATTTCCCACCTCCTTCATTAGACCAAGTGCAGGAGGAGGAATGTGAAGTAGAAAGGTAATTCAGTGATATTTTATAAAGGTTTAGAGTATGGCTTAAAGTTTTATGGATAATTTACTATTCCTATATATGGTAGCATTTTTTTCCTCTATGTAATGTTTTGAGAAAGAACTAGCACTTGTTGGTGCTGAACTTTAGAAAGGTACTGAAATTTTTTTCAATTTATTTTATGTTAAATCATTACAATGTCCCAAAGAATTGTTTATAAAACCACTGGAGTTTAACCGAGTCTTGAGTATCTTTGGTATAAATTTCTTAATCACCATTTTGTTTTTATGTTCACTTTACTCTCCATTGTTTTAGGGTGACTGAACATGGGACACCAAAGCCCTTTCGAAAGTAAGTAAATCTTAAGTAGCTTTAAATAAAGGTACAGTTTAAGAATGTAGCTTTTTCCCTCTAAAGTCCCAGTTTTAAAAGAAAAGAAACCTGTACACAAATCTGTTAGATACTATAAAAGAAAGCTCTTACTAAACAAATCATTCAAAAACTATATATTGAGGGATATATAATACATATAAGCCATTATATGTAGAAAAGGATGATGTTTCAGGCTCTGTGCTAAGATTCAGAAATCTTAATTTATTTACTGTAATATACGTTGTTTCTCATTGTCAACCTGAAGTTGTCAAGTAGAATTCATCATTTTTTTCTTCATAGGTTTGACCCCATAGCTTTTGGAGAAAGTCAAAGTGAGGATGAACAATTTGAAAATGACTTAGAGACAGATCCACCCAATTGGCAGCAGCTTGTTAGTAGAGAAGTGTTACTGGGACTAAAACCTTGTGAGATCAAAAGACAAGAAGTGATTAATGGTGAGTTTGATCAATTTGTTCTTATTGTTGTTGACAGCTGTTGAGTTTTATCAGAGTAAAGCAAACCCCTTAGCCTTGGAGTTTGCTTCACAGTTTCTCCTGGCCTTTTGTTTTAGACAGAGAGGAAATTTAACTAGATATATCCTTGAACTCTACAACTCAAAAAAATGCAAATGATTCTATGATTTGTATTGATAATTTAGAAGGAAAAGGTGTTTAGTGTTCAAACTGTTTAAGATTCATAGCATTATAGATCTAAAAGTTGAAAAATCATTGGCACAACATTTGTGCCACCACTATACTTTCAGGTGAGTGATTTTTATGTATAGATTATAAATGAGGAAGCTAAGGCCTAGGGAGATTAATGGAGTTCATCAAGATCATACATCTGATAAGTGATAAGGGAAAGACTAGATCCAGATTTTCCTGTACCCTAAGCAGCGTTCTTTATTTACCCTAGCATGTATGTGGCATGAATGTTGTAGCCTCTACTACCCTTAGGTTGTGTTTTGAATAAATACCGGATTTCTGACAACATTGAGACATAATGAAATTATAAGTCTGGCTCCAGAAATGAGGGTTTATAGGCAAGTTACATAACCAAAGTTCTATTATTTCTGAAGAGGGCTCAAGTTAAAGGATATACTTTGTTGCGGTTTACAGTTTTCTAATATTGTAGTTGTGATAGAGTGTATTATTGTAAACGGGTAAGTTTGGGGATATTCTGTTAACTGTTAAGTACAAAATAGTTTTGAATATTTTTCATTTGTCAGTATTCAACTCTCAGAGCCAGCATGTAGAAGAATTGCATGGAATCAAAGTGACCTCAGAGACATTTCATCCTTTCTAAATGCTAATTTATTATATGATTCATTTGCTGCGTAATTCCAGTTAATGACTATGTTTGGTCCCATGGAATTATTCTAAGGCAACATTCATATCTCCTTTTTTTTCCTGCTTAGAATTGTTTTACACTGAAAGAGCTCATGTTCGAACACTGAAGGTTCTTGATCAAGTGTTCTATCAGCGAGTGTCCAGAGAAGGAATTCTGTCACCTTCAGAACTACGGAAAATTTTTTCAAACTTGGAAGATATTCTTCAACTTCATAGTAAGAGAAATTGGCTTTTATCTTTATCCCTAACATTTCCAATAGAGAAAAGATAGTGAGTATAAAGGTACCCATAGAGGTGCCTTTATAAAATTTTTCTGAATTTTTGAAATTATGAATGAGAGTATAACATAAATAAATGATTGTAACTTTGGCTAGATCCTTTTCTCCCACAATCAGCCTTTCATATACAAAGTGTCAACATAGGGCTTCAGGTCTAAAGTCAGTGCCTAAGGTGAAAAACATGAATAGTTAAAATTACCCTTGAAAATTTTCCATCAATTGCTATATATATGTTTTGAAAAATAGATATTTTTCACAAAATATATGTATTTTGTAAATAGTAATATACAGTATTTAATCCCATAGTGGGATAATTTTTAGGAGTTGTTTCATTGTTTTGTTGCTTGGAATACTTGAGTAAGTATATAAAAATTCTACCTTGTTGGCTTTCCCCTATAGTCATCTTGGACTTTTGTAGACGGTAGTGTTAATAGGATGTTCCTATCTTTTGTAGGTCACTGTTATTCTGTGCCCCTTAATTTTCCATCTTTCTTTGTCAAGGACATTATCACCACCTACATACACCTGCCAACCACACTGATGTCTTTTCCTACTTTGTGGGTAATCTTAGGTATAACTTGCCGGTGAACATGCACATTTTGAGAGGAACTGTAAGCAGAATTACCTGCACTATTTAAATTTAAGTTCTTTTTGTGCATAGTTATAGGTGGAGTCTTGAAGTTAAGTGCATATTTGATGTAACTAACCTGTATGTAATGTGCTAGTTTCCAAAAATGTTGTTTTATGTTTTAGCACCTGTTTTTCAGATAGAGCTTATAATAGCTAGATGTATAAGGACTGTGTCCAGATTTATATTTAAAGAGATTAGCAGCAGCTGCACTACTCGGAAAATCCTTTCAAAAATTTTTTAGCTACTTAATACTACCAGTAATTCCAGTAATTCAGTCTAAAGTGATTGTGTTCTTAATTTTTTTTCTTTAGTTGGGTTGAATGAGCAAATGAAGGCTGTTCGAAAGAGGAATGAGACCTCTGTTATTGATCAGATTGGGGAAGATTTGCTGACCTGGGTAAGAAAATTTTGTTTCTTTTAAATGTTTCTACAGACACTTGATGATCAGATTCAAAGTTAAATAACCTTGTCAAATACACAAACGCATTCATTTTGCAAAGTTAACATAAAGCTACAAAGGATCCAGAGTATGCTCTTGGTTAATGTGTTCTAAAAAGTGCTCAAACTAAGTGCTGTTTTTCATCAAATTAAAGATACTAGTCCTTTATGTTTTAAAGAACATAGAATAAAATGGATCTTGATAAAAATAATTTAACTGATGTAGAATTTTAGTCATCTTTTGTTTAAATCTCAGAATTGTACTGTGCAATATTAGAAAATTATAGATCCAGAACTGCCATCACAATAGTAGAAAAGTGAAAATTACTTAATTTTATTTACAATATAAGGAAAGAGTCCAGAAGGTATAACAGCTGTTTGTCAAATTCTATTTTTCTGTCTGACTCTCTGTTAGTATATATTTGACAGTGTGTGCTAGGGGCTGGGGAAATAGTGGTGATCAAAACAGACATGGCTCCTGCCCTTGTAGTTTATGATCAATGGGAGGTAGTCTGTTATTTCAAGCAAGATGAGTTTACAGAAAAGGGAGAATGTAGATTGTTATGGGACTGTATAGCAGAGAGGCCTAAACTAGAACATATGTAGAAAACCTTCCTAGGGGAAGGCAGTTGATTCAAACTTTTTAAGAAAGTACTATAGTGAGGGCTATGGATAATAGTAAAGTCAATGGCGTGGTTCTCAAAATCTTCACACAGGTTAAACAGGAACTGTTTAG
The DNA here is from genome assembly GCA_963574885.1 of Lepilemur ruficaudatus. NCBI lineage: Eukaryota > Metazoa > Chordata > Mammalia > Primates > Lepilemuridae > Lepilemur > Lepilemur ruficaudatus. The sequence continues at coordinate 62,295 of CAUYRT010042270.1, forward strand.
ATATGCCCACAGAAATGTACTTCATTATATTCATTACTTGAGGAAATGCCACAAGATTTTGCTGATAATATAGTTACAACTTTTTAAAAGATTAAAGACTAGAAAGTTCATTACAATAGTCTTCATCTTCCTCCTTTCATTGATGAGGTGAGAAAGGCCTAGACTTTACTAATCCAACAGTAGATTTCTTCTTAGGCACTGAACTCATGGAACAGGAACAAGAAATCATAATCTGTTGTATTTATTGTACTTTGCAAAGCATTTTCTATCCTAGACTCACTTTGGCATTATTATTATTAAGGAGATTTAACATCCTTGAAAAGCTCAATTTACTCTATGGGTCTCTGTGATAATGTGGCTCATTTTGTTTCCTCATCTCAGTGTAGTAGTGAAAGTTATAACTGAATTGTATTGGCTTTATATGCCCTGCTCAGCTTGAAACAGAAAATTGAAAAATTTATAGGACCATGATTTCATTTTTATTATATAAAATGACATAGTATATCATTAATTTTCACATCAAACTTGAATTAAAGGTTGTAAGTCATATGGGCTTAAGATATCTTGATTCCTTAGCAGTTTCATTTGCATCTTCTATAAATAATTGTTAATACCAAGTGTCAAATGAGATTCACCACTAATAAGATACAGAAGTGCAATTGTTTGTTTTCTCACAGTCTATTAGACTGCATAAATCTACTACATAGTAAAATAAAGTGGATAACCCTGTGAACAGAGTGGAACAAAAAAATTTCTTTTAGAACACATAAATAGAATTGTATTCTTGACCAATGTCACATATAGGCATAACTAGCAGGTAGTGCGGGTTCAGTTCCAATCCACCACAATGAAGCGAATATTACAATAAAGCAGTTCACACAAATGTTTTGGTTTTCTAGTGCATATAAAATTTATGTTTATACTGTATAGTTTATTAAGTGTGCCTTATGTCTAAAAAGACAATGTATATACCTTAATTGAGAAATACTTTACTGCTAAAAAATGCTAATGATTATCTGAGCCTTCATGAGTCATAATCTTCTTGCTGGTGGACGGTCTTGCCTCAATGTTGATAGCTGTTGACTGATCAGGGTGGTAGTTGCTGAAGGTTGGGGTGGCTGTAGTAATTTCTTGAACTTCAGCAATGAAGTTTGCCCCATCGATTGACACTTCCTTACACAAAAGATTTCTCTGTGGCATGAGATGCTGTTTGTTAGCATTTTACCCATAGTAGAATTTCTTTCAAAACTGGAGTCAGTCCTCTCAAACACTGCTGCTGCTTTCTCAACTAAGTTTGTGTAGTATTCTAAAACAATGCTCTTTTGTTGTCATATCAACAATGTTCATAGCATCTTCACCGGGAGCAAATTCCATCTCTGAAACCACTTTCTTTGCTCATCCATAAGAAGCAACTCCTCGTTTGTTAAAATCATATCATGAGAGTGCAGTGGTTTGGTCACACCTTCATGTTCCACTCTAATTCTAGTTCTTTTACTTTTTCTGTCACATTTGCAGTTACTTCCTCCACTGAAATCTTGAACCCCTCAAAGTAATCTGTGAGGACTGGAATGAACATCTTCCAAACTTCTATTAATATTGATATTTTGCCCTCCTCCCATGAATCATTAGTGTTCTTAATGGCATCTAGAATTGTGAATCCTTTCTAGGAGGTTTTCAATTTACTTTGCCCAGATTCACTAGAGGAATCACCATCTATGGCAACTATAGGCTTTCAAAATGTATTTCTAAAATAATAAGACTTGAAAGTTGAAATTACTCCTTGATTTATGGGTTGTAGGGTGGATGCTGTATTAGCAGGTCTGAAGACAACATTAATCTCCTTGTACATGTCCATCACAGCTCTTGGGTGACTAGGTACATTGTCAATGGGCAGTAATATTTTGAAAGGAATCTGTTTTTCTGAGCAGTAGATCTCAACAATAGACTTAAAATATTCAGTAAACCATGCTGTAAACAGCTGTGCTGTCATCCAGGTTTTGTTGTTCCATTCATAGAGCACAGGCAGAGTAAATTTAGCATAATTCTTAAGGGCCCTGGGGTTTTCAGAATGATAGATTAGCACTGGCTTCAACCTAAAGTCACAAGCTGTATTAGCCCCTAACAAGAGAGTTGGTCTGTCCTTTGAAGCTTTGAAGTCCAGTATTGACTTCTCTAGTTCTGAAAATCCTAGATGGCATCTTCTTCCAATATAAGGCTGTTGTATGTACATTTAAAATCTGTTGTTTGGTGGAGCCACCTTCATCAGTTATCTTAGCTGGATTTTTGGATAACTTGCTATAGCTTCTACATTAGCACTTGCTGCTTACCGTGGCACTTTTATGTTATAGAGACAGCTTCTTTCCTTAAACCTCTGCTAGCTTCAAATGTTTTTTTTGCAGCTTTCTCACTTCTCATAGCCTTCACAGAATTGAAGAGAGTTAGGGCCTTGCTCTAGATTAGACTTTGGCTTAAGGGAATCTTGTGGCTGGTTTGATTTTCTGTCCAGACCACTCAGACTTTCCCCACAACAACAATAAGGCTGTTTTGCTTTCTTATCATTCATGTATCCCCTGGAGTAGCTAACACTTTTAAATTTCCTTTAAGAATGTTTCCTTTGCTTTCACAACTTGACTAACTGGCTCAAGAGACCTAGCTTTTCAGCCTATCTTAGTGCCTTTCTCACTAAGCTTAATTGTTTCTGGCTTTTGGTTTAACGTAAGTAATGTGTGACTGTTTCTTTCACTTGAATGCTTGGTGGCCATTGTAGGGTTCTTATCTGGCCTAATTTCAAATTTGTGTCTCAGGGAATAGGGAGACTCAAGAAGAGAGAGAGATGGGGGAATGGCCAGTCAGTGGAGCAGTCAGAACACACACATAGTTTATCGATTAAGTTCGCTGTCTTATGGGCACGGTTTGTGGTGCCCCAAAACAACAAATAGTAACATTAAAGATAACTGATCAGAGATCACTATAACAGATATAACAATAATGAAAAAGTTTGAAATATTGTGAGAATTACCAAAATGTGACACAGAGACACAAAGTGAGCACATGCTGTTGGAAAAATAGCACCAGAAAACTTGTTTGACACAGGGTTGCCAAATAGACCTTCAATTTGTGAAAAAATGCACTGTCTCTAATATATGATAAAATTAGGTGTGCCTGTACCTATAAAAAGTTGAGGAAAAACAGAATGTACTAACCAGTCTGGTTTGTAACTGTTATATACAGAGGCTGAATTTACAGAAAAGCATTGGCCAGAAATCCTAAAAGCAAAAATCATAAATAGGCCTTTAGATTTTCTCTTGCTATTCTTAAAAAGTTCTGGAGAGTATTTTTCCAGTACTGATCTCTCAATATCACCTTATGTATACAGATAATCCTGGACTTAAAATGGTTCGATTTAGGATTTTTTGACTTTATGATGGTGCAAAAGCAATACATATCTAATAAAAACTGTACTTCAGATTTTGAACTTTGCTCTTTTCCTGATAATCTCATGATGATGGGCAGTGGCAGTGAGCCTCAGCTCCCACTCAGCCACAGGATCGCTAGGATGAACAACTGATACTCTGTAGTGTACTGTGTTGCCAGATGATTTTGTCCAACTGTAGGCTAATATAAGTGTTCTGGGTACATTTAAGGTAGGCGAGGCTAAGCTATGATGTTTGGTAGGTTAGGTGTACTAAATGCATTTTTGACTTAAGATATTTTCAAGTTATAATGTGTTTATCTGGATGGAACTCCATCATAAGTTGAGGAGCATCTGTATTTAAGCTACTTGTAAAACTACTGCAGGACTGGTTGAGGTTGGGGACATTATTTTCTTTTGTAAACCCAGCTGCTCTTTGTGTGGAACTTTGATTGACTAACATACCAAAAATGCTGTCAGTCTCATCTTTATACATGTTGAATGTCATATTTATAATAGAATAAGAATACAGAATTGGGCTGATTGATTAAAATATCACTTCGTATTTGAAGAAAAAATACTCTGAATTTATCTACAAATGCACTACAAAAGGGTTTTTTACAATATGCCTTTATGTACAAACTTTGGGGAATATGGCTTTATACAGAAGATTATACAGAAAGCCTCTGTGTAAACTACAAAACAATTATTACAAATATAGAGGCAGTATTAAAAACAATTTATTCAATTTATAAGAGCACCTATTTATGAGTTAAGTGTTCGTTAGGTGTTTTGTGAGAAACTTTAAAATCATGGTATATGCAAACTTATATTTACAAATTTATGAAAATACAAATATTCATAAAAAGCATAATTTGTAGCAGAAGAATTTGTAAGCTCCTGGATCCCCCCATGCCAGCTCCAGCCTTTGCACAGGTGAAGCAGCAGTGATTTAATGTTATTTCAACCTAGAAAAGTTGTGACCTGATCATAGTCATAATGGGTTTTATAGTAAGAAAGAAAGGTACTATCCCAAGGATTTGCTTTCCAAAGCAGTGAGAGAGTAATTTTTGTAAAGGTGTCAGGAGCTAAGAAAATGAAATTTTAATCTCAGTCTCCAGGCATTCTGTGTCTCATATTCTCCAAATGTCAACCTTTTTATGTAATTTAGAAGTGGTATAGACTGAAAGGTAATAGATTGTGGTAGGAGACGAGCAAGAAAACATTGAATATAATCAAAAAAAGATCTGGATGTGTCAGGGTCAGACCTTTTTAATGGAGAACCATTGATATTCCACATAGACATGCAGTTCCGTGTTTTTGGTCACTTAAGAGTACTTACTGAAACGTTGAAAGGATTTTGGTTGTCTCTCATTTTGCCTTGCTTTCTATAAGCTCAGTATCCCATTCTCTGTTGTTTTCTTTGCATTCTTGGCACAGTTCAGTGGACCAGGAGAGGAGAAGTTGAAACATGCTGCTGCTACCTTTTGCAGTAACCAACCTTTCGCCCTGGAAATGATCAAGTCTCGTCAGAAAAAGGATTCTCGATTTCAGACTTTTGTGCAAGTGAGTTGAGTGAGTCATGTAAGAAAAAAAATAAGGCAAGTTTTTATCAATTATAGGATAAACTGGGGGAATGCTGACTAAGACTTTTACAAGGATTACATCTATGTTAACATTTTTTAAAGCCATACATTCTCTCTTAAGTTACTGGAAAGTATAAAGGTGATTTTGGAATGGTAAATAATAAAAAATATATGTCAAGATTAGCAGACTTAATATAGAAATCCACATGTTGCCATGGGGGTTTTATCAGGAAATGACCCATATACACTATGAAAAGAATATTTTCAAAGCATGACAGTGGGCTTATATCTGGTCCAGGGAAGAATTTAATAGCAGTTATACTCATTGGGGTATTCACTGGTATATAGGTCAAGGGTCAGTAAACTGCACCCTACAGGCCATATCCAGACTGTTTCGTGTTTTGTAAATAAAGTTTTATTGGAATACAGTGTATTTGTTTCCTGTTGATGTGTAACAAGATTACCACAAGTGTGGTCACTTAATGCAAATTTGTTATCTCACAGTTTTTGTGGTTTAGGAGTATGGCTATGGTTTAGCTGGATCCTCTCTTCAGATTTTGACCAGGTTGAAATCAAAGTATCGCCTGGAGCTGCAATTCTCTGATGCTCAGGGTTGTCTTCAAAGCTCACTGGTTGTTAGCAGAGTTCATTTTCTCATAAATGTATAACTGAGGTCCCTGCCTTCTTACTAGTCATTGGCTAGGAACCAATCTCAACTCCTAGAGAAAGCCCATATCTCTCTGCCATATGACCCTCATAGGCAGTTTAAAGGTGGATGTTTGCTTTTTTCCAGGTCAGTAGGAATGCCACTCTCTGACACAGATTTCTTTTAAAGGCTCCTCTGATGAAGTCAGGCCCACCCACGACGATTTTCTTTTTCATTAACTTGAAGTTAACTGATAGAAACCTAATCATATGAGTGATATCCCATCATATTCACAGCTTCCATCCATACTCAAGGGCATGGGATTAGGAACGGGAATTTTGGAGGCCATCTTGAGTTATTTACTACACAGAGCCATCATGTTCATTCATTTTTACATTATCTATGGCTGCTTTTGTGCTAAATCAGTAGAGTTGAGTAATTGTGAGAGAGACTGTATGGCCTGCAAATCCTAAAATGTTTACTAACTAGCACTTTACTAAAAAGCTTGCAAATGCCTTGTATAGATGAGGTAGCATACCCAGACTGGTGATCCATTGTGCCTACTTGGAATGGCAAATAACAAATTAGCTAACTAACTTTGGTAGGAATGCCAATCATAGGAAAATGTACGTAGGTTTTCTGAATAGGTGAAAATAAAGCTGTTTTAATACCACTAAGCAATAGTTAAGAGTTGATTATGGATACTCTTAGTCATTGCTTAAACAGATAACAAAGAAGCCATTGGTTTAGTAACAGAGTCTTCCTTCCCCTATTATGTGATTAAAGGGGAAAGCAGACATATAGTATGGCAATAATATATCTTGATATTTTTCAAAGAGTTTGATTTAATAATCAGAACTGTGATGCAGTAGACACTCAAATGGTCAATACATGATAGATGTAAGGTAATTATAGTTCTGGTAAGAATTACAGACTCACTTATTTCACTTTAATTTTAGGATGCTGAGAGTAATCCACTGTGTCGTCGTCTTCAGCTGAAAGATATCATTCCCACTCAAATGCAAAGGCTTACTAAGTACCCACTTCTACTGGATAATATTGCCAAATACACAGGTACAGCATTTTCTCATTGAAATTAAAAGGATTAGGAACAACAACAGAAAACTTATCTTGCTAAATAATATCTCATAGCATTCTGGTGTCTGGAGTTGGATTTCCAAATAGTATGAAAAGATTTTCTGACAAGATATGATCTAGTCTTCTTCAGGCTGTCTGATTTAATGTGCTCCACTGGTAGTTCTATAACCAGGTTTGGCAAACTATGTGGGTCAAATCAGGCTCACTGCCTGTTTTTGTAAATAAAGTTTGATTTTGGAACACAGCTGCGCTCATCTGTTCACATACTATCTCTGACCACTTTTGTACTGTAACAGCAGAGCTGAGTAGTTGTGACAGAATCCATTTGACCTGGAAAATGTAAAATATTTATTATTTGATCCTTTGCAGAAAGTCTGCCTGTCCTTGCTCTAGCATACATCATACTTGCTTTGAAGAAGATTTACACTGGGTTGAAGAGCTAGATATGTACTTTTATTAAGCCAAATTAACGTATTATAATTCCAACTCTCCTGTTTTGAAACATGAAGTGAATCTGAGTTTCTCAACTGACCTTTTAGGCTCTTATACTTAGTTCTCACTAAGTTTATGCATTCAAACTTCTGTTTCTTGTGTCTGAGAATTTGAATGCATAATTGGGAAATTTAAAATTATGGTACCTGGTAACAAAAGTGGTTTACACTCATACATGTTAATTTTTATACTGTAATATATCTGTTCAGTATAGTTGGACTGTTCAGAGGATTATAATTTTGAATATTCTGATTTTGGTATTCTTTATATTATAGATACAATATAACCTCAACACATTTTGACAAATTTTATCTTTTAATGATACAAATGTTATAATCTGTTCTCTTTTTAAAAATATAATCTTACATTGAAAGACATTTGTTTTAGAATTATTTCGAATTTTGTTATTCAAAAAAATACTGCTTAATAGGTTCATTGGACGTATTTATGTAGATTATGCACTATGAAATTACAGGGGGAGAAGGTGCTCCCATTTATATAGCTTACAAAGTTAATGAGACAAGTTCTCTAGAGTGTGTAACATAGTAGCCCTGATACTTTACCTAAAGCAAAACGTTTTGGATTTTGGGTTCTATACTGTGGGTTTTTTTTAATCATTAGATTTATGTTTTAAGTACTGCTGTAAGAAGTTTCACCTCTGCAAACACTACCTAAATTGACACTCTGCCATAGGTTTTAGCCTGGTATAAAAGATCTTAGTATGTTCTTATAACTAGTGAAATAAAGTGAAATCTCATTTATATATATATATATTTTTTCTCATTTTCTCCATTTTTCCCATGTTTAGAATGGCCAACGGAAAGGGAGAAGGTGAAGAAAGCTGCAGATCACTGTCGTCAGATCTTAAATTATGTAAATCAGGCTGTCAAGGAGGCAGAAAACAAACAGGTAAAAAGGGAAAACAAGAAGATACAAGATGACGTAGGGAGAATATTAAATTAATATTACCTGGAACTTGTGAAATAGTAATTCAAACTATCATTACATAATTGATAGACATTTGTTAACTGTTCATATGTAGTAGGTGGGTCCAGATCAATTTATGATAGAATATCAGATTTGTAATTGACTTTTTTGAATTTTGAACATCTCAGGCTACTTGTTTGCTCATTCATTCATTTGTTCATACAACAAATATTTATAGAGCATCTTCTGTATGCTGGGCATAGAGTACAGAGCAGTTGAGAAATAAGCACAGTGTCTGCTCACATTGAGCTTGTTTTCTAGCAGGACAGGAAGGCATTTAATAGGATTATAGTGCAAGTGTTTTATATCAGTTGTGATAGCTGCTATGAAGGAGAATTTCAGGATACTGTGAGTATATAACTATGGGGCCTATCCTAGTTTAGGGATGTTAGGTGGTGGCTATCAGAAAGCTTTCTTGAGGAATTGATATTTGGGCCAAGCTCTGAAGGATGAGTGGAAATGAACCAAAGCAATGTGGAAGTGTGCAGCCTTAGAAGTAGAGGCAGTATTTATAAAAGTCTTGACATAAAAAAGAAGCATAGTCTGTTTGAGGAACTGAAAGATTAGATTAATATGGATCGTGCCTAAAAAGTAAAGTCAGAGTGGTATAAAATGTATAAAATGAGGTAAACCAGGCGAGGACCAACTTATACAGGGCCCTTTAGATCATGTTAAAGATTTTGATTTTTATTCTAAAAACAGGAGGAATTCATAGTAGATGTGTAAGAATATAATTTTCAGATTTTCTCTATTTAAGAATCACTCACACTACTCTATGGAAAGTGAGCTGATGAGGAAGATAGTGGGTGAAAGAACCCTGGATTGTGGTAGCAATCCAGGATTGATGATGGTAGCTTAGAGAAATTTGAGAAGTATTTAGAAGCTAAAATTGACAGGACTTACTGTCTGATTTAGAGAAGGATGTGAAGGAGAGGTCATATCAAGAATAAATCCCTAGCTTTCTGGCTTGCATATTTAGATGTATAGGATGAGTAGAGAAGTCCCAGATTTGTGGGGAAGATGATGAGTTCAGTTTGGGATATCAGGTAGAGATGTGCAATACACAGTTGGCTATATGGGTTCACCTCTAAGAGGAATTTGCTGAAGATAAAAATTTAAGATTGTGAGCATATGGAGGCTCATTGAATTTGTGGGCATGGATGTAATTTCTTAGGAGCTGAGTGTGATGACAACTCTGTTGGTAAGACTGAAGGAAAAGAGATACTCCCAAATGTATTATTTGGAGTGTAAAAAGATAAAACCCCAGAGAGAAATTTGGCAATATTTATCTAAATTAAAAGTGTACATATCCATACATCTTCTCTTTGACTCAACTATTCTATTCCAAGTGATTTACCGAAGAGAAATGAAGATATATGCCTACAAACAGACCTATAAAAGAATGTTTCTAGCAACTTTATTCATAATAGCCAAAAACTAGAAATAGCTGAAGAATTCATCAACAGGAGAATGGATAAGCTAATTGTGGTATAGTCATGGAATAATGTACAATCAGTGATAAAAAGGAATGAACTACTGATGTGAACAACATAGACAAACCTCATAAACATGCTTAGTGAAAGAAACCAGATGCAGAAGAGTATATACGTATAATTGTATTTATATGGACTTCTAAGACAGGTTAAACTACTCTATGGTAGGAAAAAAACCCAGGAAAGTGGTTGCTACTGAGTATGTGCTGATGGAGATTAACTGGGAAGAAGTATGGGGAAACTTTCTGGGGTGATGGTAGTATTTCATATCTTGGTAGGAGTTTGGGTTGCATGGCTGTGTATGCATTTTTGTGTATCAAAATTCATGGAAAGGTACACCTAAAATGCGTACGTTTTACTGTATGTAAATTTTACTTTTTAAGAAAAACTGTATACTCTTGTTATCCATGCTAAAAAGTTTAGGGATAATGTATACTTACATCTGTAGTTTATTTTGAAATGCATCCAGATATACTTAAATCTGTAATTTATTTTGAAATGCATCTAGAAAATAAGATGGACTGGTGTACAGATAGAGGGATGAATAGATGGATAGATATATAATAAAACAAATATAGCAAATGTTGATTGTAGAGTGTAAGTGGTGGGTATGTAGGTGTTCAATATACACATTCAGACTTTTCTGTGTATTTGGAAGTGTTTATGATGTTGTGGGAAAATGCACATAGCCCCGTACCCTTTGATCCAATAGTTCTAGAAACAGATATATCTACACAGGTGTACAAAGATACATATTTAAGGCCATTTTATTACAGTATTATCTGTTATAGGAGAAGATTGGAAGTAACCTAAATGTCTATCAGTAGGGCATAGTTAAATAAATTATAGTTCATTTACAGAGCTGAATACCATGCAGCCATTAAAAAAATGAGACAGCTCTTTATGTGCTAATGTGGAACAATCTTAAACATATATACATACCACACACACACACACACACACACACACCCAGAAAAACATACATGAATATATTATACTACTGTATCTTGTTTTAAAATAGGATATATTATACACACAACGTACACATAGTTGAGCATACTTGTATACACATATATTCTATTCACTTACGTACTTCTGTTTACATAGAATTTTTCTCAAAGACTACTCAAGAAATGAGTATTAGCGATTGTTTCTTTAGAGAAAATTGGTGGGGGTTGGGTGGGTTGGCAGGGTTAGAGATACACTATATTGTTTGCCTTATTGTTACCTTCTGAATTTTGTATTGTGTGCATGATTTACATATTCAGAAAATAAATATAAGCTACTTAGAGGCCAATGAGTTTGAAAAGAAGATTGAGAAAGAAAGTAGAAAGCAAGAAGTAGAAAGAAAATTAGGAGAGTGTAATCTCGCCAAAGCCAAGGGAAGAGAGATTTTAAGAAAGAGTAAGTGCTCAGTCATGTCTAGTGTTGCAGATAGCTTAGTAAAATGCAGATTAAAAATGTCTATTTGATTCAGAAACAGAAAGGTCATTGATGACCAAAACAGTAACTTTGGCTCCATCCTGTCTAATTTTCAGCGCTTAGAAGATTATCAGCGTCGTCTTGATACCTCCAGTCTAAAGTTGTCAGAGTACCCAAATGTTGAAGAGCTCAGGGTGAGAGATGATCTAATCATAATTTTTAAAATAAAATTTACTAAATAAAGACTTGGCAGGTAATTAACATCTCAGTGGGAATATATATCACCTGAAGGAGTTCATGTATCATAAATGATCTATATTTATTATTTTATTCTGCCTTTTAAATGATCTATTTGAAGATTACTTTTAGTCTTTCATTAGGGAAATATTTTGTGTGAAACTATAACTTTACATGACAGGAACTGGCAGGAGACTAAGAAACACTAGTTATTATAAAATTATTAAATTTAATTTTATTGTGTTCTGTAGTTTGACTAAGAGTAGGACTGTTTATTATGGGAACTTTCTAAGATCATTGAGTAAAGCAAGATAACTTTATTATTTTTTCATGAAGCTCTTCAAAAGCATAAAAGTTGAAACTATTACAGAAATAATAGTAAAATATTTACTAATTTCCAATTATAGTGTCTGGATTAATATGAATTAATATGAATTAACTTTTTAGGATTTTAAGTCTTTTGTACTATTTCACTGGATGGTTGTTTTGGCAGATTTATTTGGTGACTTTTGTGTCATACGTAACCCTTTTCAGAAAGCTCACTAACGTGCTTATTCCCTTTACCTTCCAAATAATGAGATTTTTCTAGAGCTGCTAATACTAAGAGATGATTCTCTTTCTAGTAAGTTATTAATATTTAGAGTAAGTCTGGATAGTACCTGGACTTTCCATGTCAAGTGTTATCCTTTAAAACTTTCTTTGAAATTAGAGCCTTAGAACTCAGAGGCCTCTTGTAGACAAGCATATGTAGCATCCTCATCCCATTATTCATAGCAAAATTAAGGGATAGGTTGAGAATCCAGTGGCTGAAGATTTATGACTTGATTTTCATGAGCTATTATCATCTATTTAGAGTGACATTTGAAAGATAGTACTCCTGAATGTTTTCCTGCAAGATACCTTTTCCTTTTTAGAAAATTTTATGCAGATTACTTTTACATGGGCTTTATTCCATTTTCAAGAGCTGACAAATAGCAATAGTGATAGTTGAATCTAAATGGTATCTTTTATATTAATATTAAGAATTGCTTGAAAAGAGACTAAATTGTACAGAATATTATCTCACTGAGTGCTTGGAAATAATTTGTGTGTAATTCTCTTTATTTTGGCAGAATTTGGATTTAACAAAAAGGAAGATGATTCATGAAGGGCCATTGGTTTGGAAGGTGAATAGAGATAAAACTATTGGTAGGTCTGATCTTGTCTGTTAGTCTGGGGAAGAGTGAAGAAAGGGAAAGGATAGGAAAGTTGCCTTATGCCAAAAGGAAGAAGAGAGAACCATTCACAGTTTTCAGTTACGGCAGTTAGCAGTGCTGCTTTGTGTTATTTGTACATTTATAAAAGATCTGCTTCTGTTATTTTACTATATGTGAAATGTGTTAAATATTCATTGAGGGATGTAGCAGAAAACTTTATTATGAGTCAGTTCTGTTTCCATCATTCTTCTCTTCTAATGAGTCTTTGTAACCTTTCTTTAAACTAGTACCTCTCAAACTGTCTGCGGTGAGGAACTTGTTTTTTATTTTCAATCAGTCACAGACTGACACTTTGGTGAAATACAACAAAAATGAATTACTAAAAAATGAAGTTTAAAAAGATAATATACAAGTCAGTTTTTAAAATTTACTAAATTTAACAAATAATTTCTCCATTGAATTGTTATAAAGGTTATTAAACACATCTCAATTAAAGTTTATTAAGGACATTGCCATTTTTTGTACTTACCTTTCCTGCATTTTTATTTCCAGATTTATACACCTTGCTCCTGGAAGACATTCTTGTATTGTTACAAAAGCAGGATGATAGACTGGTGTTAAGGTGTCATAGTAAGATTCTGGCATCTACAGCTGATAGCAAGCACACATTTAGCCCTGTCATTAAGTTGAGTACAGTGTTGGTTCGACAAGTGGCAACAGGCGAGTATGTCCACTGAAGGATGCTAATCTCCAGACTCATAGTAAAGTTGCTTAAGATATTCAGTGCTATTTAAATAATACAACTTTCATATTGTTGTTTTTATATTCTTGGGCAAATTAAAACAAATTTATTTATTGCTTAGAAAGTAAATTAAGAGTTTACATCCCAAAATTATTTAGGATGTCTAAGTTCTCTGATTTCTGCATTTGAAAATTTTTATGTGATTACTTTGGTCTTTGTTCTATGTTCAAATAATGATAGATTCCAGTAAAGATAGTGCATTGAGGTAATCCCAATGGAAAGGGTTTCATTAAGGGTGGTATGTTTTTTGATTTGGTGAAAACTGAGGGGGGGATGTACTTTGTGTTTTTTAAAAATGAATTTAAGTCGGCAAGTTATGTTTTGACTGTACTAACAATGATCCCTTTTAAAGCTTTTTAGTTCAGTGATGGAGAAATAAATTTGTGACCTCCTTTCTCCAACATTCACTGAATATTATTAACTAATAACTTAGCAAAAGGGCAGATCAAAATAAATGCAAAGAGTAATAGCATTCAGTTTAGTAATTTAGATTTTACACATCTGTTTCTAATAAATTATTGTGAAATCAGTGTTAATTTTTATAATCTTTGTTTTACTCAAGTGTAATATATACAGCATAACATACATTAGGTTGCACAAATTTTAAGTGTACAGCTTGATGAATTTTCACAAAGTAAATACATGTAACCTTTATCTGGATTAAGATGCAGAATATTACCAAGACACTAGAAACATCCCTCTTGGCCTCTCTAGATCATAATGGTAATTTTTGTCTTGTTTTTTCCAGATAACAAAGCTTTATTCGTCATCTCCATGTCTGACAATGGAGCCCAAATTTATGAACTGGTGGCACAGACAGTTTCTGAAAAGACTGTGTACGTATTAGATACAGCTGCCTTGCCCTAACTGATATTTTTATTACCTCAAGTATAGTATCCCACAAATTTAACTTTATTTTTTATAATAGGATTCTGAAAACCAAAAATTATACAGAAATCAAGCACTTTCTCTGTATTATTTTAGAGACATCCTTGTAAGAACTTGTTCCTTTTTAGATTAATGCCTTTTATTTTGATTTTATTCCACTGAAAGTATATTTTCTAAAGAAAAAAAATCCTTAGGAGTGCCAACTGAAGTTTTTTAATGGGTAATATAATGTTGTTAGATTGTTCTATAAGGTATGGTTTTGGAATTTCTCCATAATAGTATGTTGCCAAAATAAAGATATTCTCTGGCAGAGTGGAGGGTTTTTTTTTTGTTTGGTTGGTAGATTTGAATTTTGGTTTGTGTGCTTTGTTTTTATTTTTGCTTTCTCACTGTATTTAAAGGGCATTTATTTTTTTCTTTCCTTTTTGTATTCTGGATTCCTTTCAAACTTCCTGAAGCTGGCAGGACCTAATCTGTCGGATGGCTGCGTCAGTGAAAGAGCAATCCACAAAGCCAATTCCATTACCACAGTCACCACCTGGCGAGTGAGTGTTCCTTTGCATTGTAGTGGGACTTATTTTATGTTTTGGTTGAGAAAAGAATAGGATAAGTCTTATATTTTGTTGCAACGATGTTTGGTACCTCATGAAGATGAAAGATTGTTTTCTTTCTTCTACAGAGGAGACAATAATGAAGAAGAACCTTCAAAATTGAAAGTGGAACATCATGGCATTTCAGTTACTAGTTTGCAGAGTCCAGGTAAACTTACCTGATAAGTTTAACTAGAAGAATGTAGTCCTATTATCTGTTAAAATGCAAAGAAACTTTAATATGGATTGAACTTTAATAATGGTTTATGCAGGTTCTGGCATTGGATATTTGGTTTAACAAACTTGGCTTATGAGCCTTCTGTGTGTCAATATAGCACTCCTCTAAGTGTTGTATTTTGCTTAACAGATGACCCCTGTAGTTTATGTGGTTATTCTTTTTTCAATTATTTCTTGAATGTTCTTCATGTTAAAAGTTTTGTTAAAATAGCCTCTACCTTTTCTGTTCCATTGAATAGACAGAGATTTTGGATTAGAATCTCACTTAATATCATCAAAACCTCCATCTCATTCGCTGAATACCTCTGGGAAATCAGAGGTAGGCGATCTGTTTGTGGCTGAGAGACAGTTTGCAAAGGAGCAGCATGCAGATGGGACACTAAAGGAAGTAGGAGTAAATTATCAAATCACAATCCCAGATCCACACTTGTCTGTCTCAGAAGAACGGTGGGCATTGGATGCACTAAGGAATTGTAAGTTTTATTCATAAATTAGTCCAGATACTTAAGAAGTACTAGAGTTGTATAATGTATAAGCTATGACTTTTCCCTTTAAGAAGTTTACAGTCTATTCTGAGTATAGTTGGGAGCTTAAATTTTTAAAAAAAGAGAAAATAAATTTAAAGTCTAGTTGGGATGATGATAGAAACCCCCACCTTTTTAAGAAACCCACGTTTTTAAGTAAACACTCAAGCAGTAACAATGCAGGTATGTCAAAATTGATTTGGGTTGGGGTGACCAGAGAAGGAAGGCAGATATCAAAGAAAAAGAGAGTTGTGATTATTGCCTTGAAAGATGAGTAAGATTCAGATAGCTATGTAGAAAAGCCATTCAGACAAGAATTATGGTAGGACCAAAAGCACAGAGGCAGAAAACTCTGAGGGTGTTCGGAGAGCACTGAGCGGATAAGTCGGCCTGTGGTAGACAATAATTTAAAAGAGTGTAAGAGATGATGTTGGAAAGGTAGAAAACGTGCTATTGAGAACTTTGAATACCAGATTGGATCTTCCATACTTTAAGGATGGCACATCACAGTGTTTTGAGGGCTTTTCCGTACTACACATATTCTTCTAGCATTCTTGTGGAGAATGTAGTATTCCCCACAATGGCCCATACTACATACACATATGCATGCGTGTGCACACAAACACCCTTGCCACTCTGTTAACTCCTCCCCCACTATCCCCTACCTCCCCAGCCTGTTTGGGAATCACTGTTACAAATGGGAGGATAGCACATCTCTCAGGTATACTGAAGTGGGAAAAAGGCTGAGAACAATTGCTTTATTTGTAGGGAACCATTTTAAGACAGGGTATGACTAATAAAAAAAGACTAATCTGGCTGAGAGCTGTGAAAAGATTTGAATGGAAAGAGATGTGGGGTGGTGCACTTACTAAAGAAGCCGTCATAGTAGTCTGGGCTTGAGGCTAAAAGGATTTGGACTAGACAGGTATCAGAAGGAAGAAAAGTAAAGTGAGGAATCAACAAATGCTTAAAACAATTGACTTGGTTGGATGTGAGGGCAAAGGAAAGGAAATATTTAGAGATAATTTCAGTATTCGTGTCAGATATATGAGTCAGAAAAGAACCACTGTCACTTCCATTTCCTGCTGTCACACTTTATTTTGTCCTTTTTTTAATTTGACAGGGATTATAGGCTCAGTTTTAAGACATGTCAAGATTAAGATAATGAATTACAAGCCATTAAAGACAAAGTGACTAGCAGAAAGTTGGAGTTTTTTAGGACTGGAACTTTGGAAAGAGTTTAGAAAGAGAGATTTGGGTGTCGAAGCCATGAGAATTCATACTCAGGAAGTGAATGTAGAGCAGGAGCACAGAGAGTCAGAGACTCAGACTCATGTGGTCACTGTTTACCTAAAGAAGCATAAGGTAGACATTAAGGCAGTGATGAAAGTAGGGGATGGGTTAAGTTATTGAAAACCTAATTTATTCTAGATTCTCCTGAATTAACAGTCTTAATGATTTCTGATGGTTTGACTAACATTGTTCAAGTAACCATATCATTGTGTGAGTGACCTCATGGCATATACTTTGCCCATTCAAAATTAAATTGGTTCTTCTTTTCAACAACCTAAAGAAGCTGTGCCACTAGTATGATAATTTTTTTAAAACTGATAAATACTTCCTTATCCCTAGAAATTATATCTACTACTAAATCATCGGAATTTTATTACAAGGCAGTTTTATTTTCTTCTTCACTATTTAGGGAGATTCTTTGGGTTATTATAAATGATAAAGTAAATGTTCTGTGTGGCCAATAAAATTAGAAAAAAATAATGCCTATGCATAAAGTCTCCTGGAAAAAGCAGAACTTTTAGCTTTTGTTGTCTAGCTTAACACAGCCTTTCAGTATTCTTAAAAAGTACCTTTGGGGTATTATTCCAGTTATACGGAAGAAAAAAATGGAGGCAAGATATTGGTCATTTAGGAGTTCTAAATAGGAGTACCTTCCTATTCAGAATGTTTAGATCTTTTCAAGTCTAATGTTAAATCTTCTCTAGAAGATGGTGTTCTATTTCTTTTTTTCAAAAATAATTCATTTCAATTCCAAAAACGATTGTATGAAATTAATATTTTGGCTATATGTTATTAAAAGGTACTTACTTTTAGAGATTATTGGTAATTTAGGTAACTAATTTAATTCTGGCAGTCTGAGGTTATAGTTGTGAATGTGCTTTTATTCCCCCCTTTTTTCACCCTTTCTAAATCTTATAGTGGATTTGTTGAAGCAGTTGCTGGTTCAACAGCTAGGTTTGACAGAGAAGAACACTCAGGAAGATTGGCAACATTTCCCAAGATATAGGACAGCCTCTCAGGGGGTACAAGCAGACAGTGGAATCCAGAACTCTGAAAATATTAAGGCCTATCATCCTGGTGAAGGACAGATGCCCTGTAGAACTGGAACTGGTGACATTGAAGCTTGTTATAGTCCACGGACTTCAACTGAATCTTCTGCTCCACGGGATTCCGTGGTACTGGCATCCCAAGATAGCCAGGCAAGTAACATTTTAGTAATGGACCACATGATTATGACCCCAGAGATGCCTACCACAGAACCAGAAGGGGGTCTTGATGAGAGTGGAGAGCACTTTTTTGATGCCCGTGAAGCACATAGTGATGATAATCCATCAGAAGGTGATGGAGCAGTTAAAAAGGAAGAGAAGGATGTTAATTTACGCATCTCAGGCAAGTTTTTTTCCACATATAAACTTTGATTTTAATCATTGTTAACTGTTCTGTATGCTGAAATGGATGTTGTTTTGGAATCTAAGTGTATGTGTGCGTCTATGTTTGTGGCATTTATTTATTCCTTCATTCAATAAAAAATTATGGTATCTACTATATGCCACACTTCTTCCTAGGTGCTGAGAGAGATAGCAGTGAATAAAACACAGGAAAATCCCCTGTTTTCATGAAGCGTAATTACTGGTAGGGGAAAGAGGAATGGAAATAAGTAAACAAATAAGTAGATGTCAGATAGTGAGATTAGGGAGAAAAACAAGTCAGACTAAGCAGACAGAAGGTAACTAGGGCAGACAGGGTGATCAGGGAAGAAGACATTTGATGAGGCAGCCTTTGAGCAGAGACCTGAGTGAAGAAAGAGAAAAAATAGCCATGTTGATACTTGGGCAGAGTGTTGCAGGAGACAGCGGAGTGAGGCAGAGGCTGCGCATCCAGAGCAGGCATTTGTAGTTATGGAATACAGGCTGAGGGAGAAAACGGCAGACATAAGGCAAGTGTTTGGCAGGGGAAGTGGTAGCAAGATCTTATTGGGACTTTGTAGTTTCCAGCTTTAAACTTTTAAGATGCTAATATTAAATTACTCAGAAATTAACATGAAAGTTTGGTAAGTTTAGCTTTAATCTGAAATGAGAAAATTCTGATGTACTTAAAACTAAACTTGGGAATTAATGGCTTCCCCCACCCCGTACCCCCCACCCCCCGCTCTTTAATAGCTTTTCAAGTTGTCAGCATACTATGTCATTTCTGTTTTCTCATTTTCTGATGGCACTACTAATCTCCTCAAACTGTTCTGTCTCTATCAATAGGAAATTATTTGATCCTTGATGGCTATGACACAGTGCAGGAGAGTTCCACAGATGAGGAGGTTGCTTCCTCACTTACCCTGCAGCCCACGACAGGCACCTCCTCTATGGACTCCACTCACCAACAGCAGCATTCTCCCCAGAATGCTTATTCTGATGGGGCAGTTTCACCATTCACCCCAGAATTCCTGGTCCAGCAGCGCTGGGGAGCTGTGGAGGATTCCTGTTTTGAGATCCAGAGTCCCTCCTCTTACGCAGATTCACAAAGCCAGATCATGGAGTACATTCATAAGATAGAGGCTGACCTTGAACACTTAAAGGTACCTAATACTTAAACATCCTTGGGACTTGATTCTGTAATAAGAAACACATTTAGCAGAGGGGAAGTATGGAATGATTGAAATGCTGATGTCAATAAAGTTGTTCAGGTTCTAGATTTGTATGTGTTCTTTGACCATTATCCAAGAATAGGCCTGAGTAACAAGCTGAGACTGGCTTTGTTTATCTTATGACAAGTCACTAGAGCAGAAAAAGTTGTAGCTCTATAAACTATGTGTTTGTGTGTATTTCTAATTTTGAGAACCTAAAAAGCTTGGGGTAGTTGGCTGGCCTCCATCAGACTATATGAACAATAAGCTGAGGTAGGTGGGGTTTATATAGTTATGAATCTAGTCTGGGAAATGCTGTAACTTGCTATAACCTATTAATTATCTGTGACTCATTAGGTGACGTTGGTAGTTTTCCAGATGCTATGACAGATAGAAATTGGCTTCAGTGGCTCCTGTAATCTAAAGACCTGGTCATGAATGGGATTTTTGTAAATTGGTTATTGAAGATGTCACTATTTCAAAACTGACTTGTGTGGCAGTTTCTGAAAGAAGGACCCTATCTTAAGGTTTGCCGTCAGGAGACACAGCTGCTAGAGCTCAAACATTTTTTTCATGACATTTATTTGGGAGGCTTTAGGGCAGATTTAAAAGTGTTGTTAACTTTTTAGCTAAAGAGTAGTCTCCCTTAGTTTCTCTTTTAACTTCGTATGATAGATTTTCCTCTTTTGTGATAATGTGCAGTATCATTCTGTGGCTGATGAGATGTCTAAAAGGTCAATTCTTATAAACAGTTGGGGATATGGGGGATATGTTCAGAGAAATGTGGCATTATGCGTTTTTATCATTGTGTGAACATCATAGAGTATAGTTACACAAATCTAGATGAAATATATATTTTAATTTATGTACATATTTTCATATGGAAAACCAAATGTCCCAGCACCGTTACTGAATACCAATCTTTTCCCCTACTTGATCTGCAATGCCAGTATCATCAAGTGCCATATGTCACATTTCTATATATGCTCCACTATAATCTTATAGGACCACTGTCATACACGTAGTCTGTCGTTGACTGAAACATCTTTATGTGGCACATGACTGGAATTCATGCCACCTGATGTGGGACTATTTTCAGGATGACTCCTGGGGATGGAAAAATTACCTTTACTGGTTACCTCCTTACTTTCTTTTTACATGGGAATGTTTTAAATTATTCATTCAGAGGAGAAATGGGTAAAAGGGATGAAATTCACTTTTTTCTTCCCACTAACAAAATTTTTAATGATATTAATGTTGAAATTTGGGAGCAATATGAAAAAGCCTTATCCGGGTGTGGTGGCTCATGCCTATAATTCCAGCACTTTGGGAGGCCGAGGCAGGAGGATTGCTTGAGGTCAAGAGTTCGAGACCAGCCTAGGCAACATAGCAAGATCCTGTCTTTACAAAAAAATTTAAAAATTAGGCAGGTGTGGTGGCACACTCTTATAGTACCAGCTGCTCAGGAGGCTAAGGTGGGAAGATCACTTGAGCCCCAATGTTTGAGGTTGTAGTAAGCTATGATCATGCTATTGCATCTCAGCCTGAACAGCAGAGCGGGACTCTGTCTCTTAAAAAATAAATAAGCCTTCTCTTTTCAAAAGTTTTTGTTTTGTCTTTTTCGTGACATTCAAATGAAAAACCTATGGGTTTTATTTTACAGAAAGTGGAGGAAAATTACACCATTCTTTGCCAAAGGCTGGCTGGATCAGCCCTCACAGACAAGCATCACTCAGGTATGTGAAAATTGTGGGCTCCACTGGAGAACATTATGTTAAATGAAATAAGCCAAGCGTAGAAAGACAGATCTCATATTTGGGAGCTGGATATTAAAAACAGTTGATTTCATGGAGAGAGAGAGTAGAATAATGGTTATCAGAGGCTGGGAAGGGTGGCGGGGAAGAGGGGATAAAGTGGGGCTGGTTAATGGGTGGAAAAATATAGGTAGATAGAATGAACTATATTTGATAGCACAACAAAGTGACTATAATCAACAAGTTAGGATATACTTTAAAATAACTAAAAGAGTGGAATTAGAATGTTCCCAACACAAAGAAATGTTAAATGCCTGAGGTGATGGATACCCCAATTATCCTGATTTGATTAATTCACATTGTATGTCTATATCAAAACATCACATGTACCCTATAAAGATATACCACTATTATGTACCCATAATGATTAAAAATAAAAAATTTTCAAAAAATAATTGTAGCTTCTAGACTCTAGAATCATCCTGCCTTGAACAGGTCACTGAATGAAATTATTATTCTTTAAAGTGAAAACCCTCTGAGATTCCATTTCTTTTCTGTCTTTAAAAACTGTTTGTTTCTAAACATCACATATCAAGTGGAAGCTCTTGTCTGTTAACTCTTCCTTCTCTAAGATGAACTGCAGTCGTCAGTTCCCAGGCCATCCTCTCTTCTCTCTCTTTCTTCACCTTTTCAAAAGCAGAAGGCAGAATGGTGGGAAGCCTGGTCAATCATAGATTCAATATGAGATTTCCTGGTGCGTCCGTGACTCCCTAGTGTGAAGGACTGGGCCTGCTTAGGTCTTGCTGTACTTGTCTCCCCTTGACTGCAGATGGCTCTGTGTTTAGTGCAGCAGTTTGCCGTAGTCACCTGTGCTTCCATACTTTAGAGTGGGACAGTTCTGATTCAGAAACTAAGATATAACTATGCCCACAGATTTCATGGGTGTTCTTTGCAATGTTAATTTATTCTTTTTTCTTAATGTGATTTCCATATATCTTTCTTCTTCTCAGATAAAAGTTAGAGCCACGTGTGCTGGAGGTGACTGCAGGTTGTTGGATTTTGAGCATCAGCCTTGTCTCATCACATCCTGGCTCCAGTGTGTCGCAGAGAGAGTGTGTGACAGAGGATCTGCCTGTGAACCACCTGGGGTTAGCCATGTCCCAAGGTGCCCAGAGTGGGACTAGTTCTTCACAGTGTGGCAGCTGCACTAGTCTGTCAGTGAGGGAATCTCCATTCTCTCACTCTGCTCTCCTCACTATCGGAAATTCATTTTGATTCAGAACAAAAACCAAATGTATAGAGCTTTGGGTGTAGGAAATGAAATTGTACTTAGACATAAGAAAAAGAGAAAATCAGATGTATTTATTTGACTTCATTCCGTATTTGAAAGCACATTTTAATTTTTATTTTGCCTTGTTTTGTTTTAATTGAGTAGTGAGAGTTTTAGCCCTTTGTATTTAGTACACCCAAGGATCAGCTGCTCCTAAAGCAAAGAGGTCAAGATGGGGTATTAGGAGGTTAGGTAGAGATGGGA
Source organism: Lepilemur ruficaudatus (assembly GCA_963574885.1). Taxonomy (NCBI): domain Eukaryota; kingdom Metazoa; phylum Chordata; class Mammalia; order Primates; family Lepilemuridae; genus Lepilemur; species Lepilemur ruficaudatus. Next base: position 85,103 of record CAUYRT010042270.1, read on the forward strand.
AGATGAGGAGGAAGTCAGAGGGGAAGAAAAGAGCATCTTGCCTTCACTAAACTATATTCCATGCCCTCTGCTGTCTAGTAGGCTGCTTTTCTGAGGGTCACCTCAAAGGCATAGTATGCCCTGTGGCTCTTATGTGCAGAGGACTTGAGCTGTGTGCTGCCCAGGTGGTCAGAGAGTAGGTGGGCTTCCTCCCACCCTGAGGCAAGTACCTCTTCTCTGTAGCTGGGATCAACCCCCAATTAACAGGAATCTTCAACGTACTAAATAGCAGGCACTTGAAAATGGGTGTGTTTTCTTCTGTTGTTGTCTTTTCTATTGAGGGTTGGGATTTGGGAGGGAGAGGAAAGCAAATTTTATTTTCTTGACTATAAATTTGTTATTCTTGGTATTGTTTCATTTTTATAATTATACATTAGACATTGGCACTTGTGAAAAACTATCCCTGCAGATTGAGCAGGAAATCAAAAAAAACAAATAGAAATGCTTCAGATGGTGGCAGGGTTGTGGGTTGCCAAGGAAGGGTGGGATGGGAGTGGGTAAAGAGTTCGGGAAGGTTATCTGACTGAATCACTACTGAGTTGAACCATGGCTGTCATTGGCCACGGGTACTGCTGATTATAAGGCCAGTAAAATTTTTAGTACCTGGAGGTTTGACTCTAAATTTTGCACTGATGGTGCCAAAGGGCTCTGAGTCAAAAGGAGAGCCAACAGTGGAGTGGAGAAACGTGTGGTGGAGGAGGTAGAACTGCTCACATCAGCTCCAGAAGCACTTCCTCTGACTTCACTGCTATAGCTCTTTCCACACTGGGCCGTGACTGACCTTAAGAATTGCAGACCAGAACATACACTGGATACTGCAGGCAAGGTGTTGGTAACTGCCTGCTCTAGAACAAATAGTAGGATTGGCAGCACCCTGCAGAGGATAAATGTTTCAGAATTGTAACTTGAGGACTCCTTCAATTATATTGGCTTTCTGTGGTTTTCTTTGTGCATTAGGTATATATGTTTTGGAGTATTTTTGGCAACTAAAATTAAATCTGTAAATTCTGTTAGTAAACAAGGAGTTCATCCATTGCTCACATCTTTCAGTAGTGCCCTCTGAACTCTGTGAGTTTCCAGGATATAATTTTATTCTTTCCTATAGTCCAAAAAAAAAAAAAAAAAAAAAAAAGATTTTTCTCACCACAAATGGTAAAGATTCCCACCTACTGTTATAAACACCACTACAACTTAACAAGCTCATTTATTTATGTCCAGATTCCTGTTTCTGTCCTTTCAAAACTGATGTCTGTTTTTATCTTTGGACCTCATATATAAATTGGAATTATATTTTTAGTTATAGGCCAAGTATAATTTAACTCAGTGTGGGATTAAAAATTTTAGAAGCAGAAGCTGATACATAAATGAAGCTTGGAACTTGGAAGTTTCTGTATCTCTTAGGAGGAACAAGTAGAAACCAAATGGTTATATTGTGCTGCTAGAAATAATGTAGTCACTCCCAACTAAAAGGGTTACACCTGTAGCCACTTGACACTAACACCATCACGGGGCAATTAATCATGAGAAAAGTAAATATAGTAAAACTTTCATCTTAACTTGAGACACTACAGGATAATTATATAATTCTCTAGCACTCAATTAAGAAGCTTCTAGGTTAGCAAAGTTTCAGTCTCTTTTATAGCTCAACCAGTATCTTATCCTTAGTAATTATTTGCTTTTCTTTTCCTGCTGTTTAACCTCTTTTTAGAACTGTTACAGTGCTAACAGGAAAAATACTTTTGACCATAGCTCTAGTGCTTTCAAATAAATTCATATTTAGATTGTCAAACAAAGCTCCAGGACGAAGTCTAATTCTGAAAAGATCTCAAAATTTTGAGTGTTCTTTTTATCTTACCAGCCTAACTTCTTCCCTTCTCCCTCCCAACCTAGCTTCCCATGCCTTCCATTTCATTTTAGCCATTATAATCACATGCATTTGACTTTCCTGTTATATCTCTTTCAGAATGATGGAATTAGATATTAATCCTGTCTTTGAGTGAGACTGGTTACAGTCAAAGTAGTTTTCTCTAAGTTACATGACTAGAAGTTGGAATCTACTTCCATACTGAAGGGTACGAGGGAGATATACAAAACAACCTTCCCAGAGCAAGAAAGCTGCATTTTTGCTGTTGAAGTGAACTGCTATGACACTGTGCTCTCTTCGTGGGCTTAATGGCTCCTTTGCTATTAAGTGGCAAATTACATTTGGAGTGTCTCCTTCCTTTACAGAGAACAGAGTTAATCAAGGCAAATCAGCAAGCCCCCAAAGTGCTATAATTTAAAATCATTACTGCCTTAGAAGCCATATATTTTGCATACTTTAAAATCAGCTAACTTGGACTGCTTAAGTTATGTTGGCTTTTAGAACTTAAATTGTAACTATTTATTATATTATACTGCATGGGAGGTATACTTCATAAGCTTTTTTTTTTCTTTTTTTGGCTTTCTTTTCCCAAAAAGAACCCCTAATGACTGTTAGAAATGATGAGTCCCCTTTTTAAAAGTTTTTTTGTTTGTTTGTTGGGGAGGAGAGGGAGTAGCTACTGTGATAGTAGAGGAGAAAACTCCATTTTTTCGTATTTTTAGAAGCTAAAGAAAATAATTATACTTCCTGTAAATTGTCTTTTATGTGCATCTGTTTTTTCCTTTTTGATGCTAGTAAATTTGGTGTATTACATGAGGCTTCCATTATTTCAAACTGGAACCTCTCTTCTCTGCGATTGGTGTATGATGTTATTTTGAACTACTAGAGCTTTGGTCAGTATTTCCTTTCCTGTATGTCACAGAGGGCAACATTGAGAACTGTGTGCATAGGACTTCAAAATACAAAATTAGCAGGACCTTGCAGTCAACTTCATGCTGGCTAGTATTTTTCCCCTGAGAATTACAAATTTTTGTTTTATAAATCATGTTTTTTTCTGATGTTTCTACCCCCTTTTCAGAGTGATCTGCAAAATTGTTCTTTCCTTGGGAAAAGAGTTCCTTTTGCCTGGTTCCTTATGCCTTCCCCACTGATACTGAGGGTTTTGATAATAAATTGGTAAAAAAAAAAAAAAAAAAGTACCTCCTAGAAGGAAGCCCTCCCTGCCATTTCCAGGTGCCAACTGCTAAGCAGATGTACTGCAAAGATGGTAACTGTAATGTGCACGCTGTTGGTTATTTTTAATAAGCCTCTTCCTACTAGAACATTTTATTTTCCTTGTTCACCATACAATCATGTACTCTTTAACAGAAATTGCTTTTAAAAAAAAATCTGGAACTATCTTTAAAAAACTTTATTAATAATCATGTATTTTTACTGATCACATTTTGAAATGCCTAAAAGACTTTATTGTTCTAATTATCCAGATGTACCTTTGTAAAATAGCTCTTTTATGAATTAGCTGATAAGGCTGTATGTTTCTGGAACAAAATATTGGTCATTTAAAAACTTTCTGTTTTCTGGGGTCTGGGAAAATAGAAAATAAGAGTTCAAATATTAAATAAGCTTAAAGGAACCAAGTATGTGACTTTTTCTTTGTATTCTTATTGATTTGTCTTATCCATATTACATTAGAAAAGTTGAGGAGATGTGGAGCTTGTAATCAATCTTTCTGGCAGTGACTCCCAAACGTCTTCCTGCTTGTTGGAGCATCTTTACTAGTGAGACTAGCTGTTTGGTCTCTGTAATAGGTAAACCCCCATGACGATGCTGGCAGCTGGGATTGCCCTAGCATCTGCGCGGCTTCATTGTTGTTTTTTTAACAGCTCTATTGAGATACTCACATATCACATAATTCACCCATTTAAACTGTGTAATCCAATGGTTTTGGTGTATTATTAATTTTTTAAAATGTTGGTGAAATATATATGAAAATTTTGCCATTTTAACAATTTTTAAGTATAAAATCCAGTAGGATTAATGAGCCAGATTTTATGGCTCACTTGAAGATAACCTTGTTTATAATACTACCCTAAATGAAAAATATGATGTCTTTATTATTATATCATTCCTATGCCCCAAACTGGGCTTCCTAAAGTACCAACGTTTCTGTGCTTTTATGGATGCTATTTGAACTGAAAAGGCTTACTGACTTTTGATATTTTCTATATTTTGGCTTTGAAATACAGGTATAATTATTCTTAGGATGGTATTTTAGTTTTTAGTCTTTAGGCACATTTGGCTGACAGAGCTACTAAGCATAACAAAGTGCTCAGTATTTTGTGGGATCTTTTAGTTAAACCTTTTAAAAATTAAGACTATTCAGATGTACTTTGCAGAAATCAACCTGTTTGTACTCTTAGCTCTATTTACAAACGTCACATATTTATATCTGGTGGAACAAATACGTACCCATCCCATTCCCACTTGCTCTTTGATAGCCACCTTCTAATAGGAATAGAGAAAATAAAACTCTGCATTTGCTTATGAACAGTTACTTCCACTTTTTACTGTCCTCTTTCAAGCCAAATGACTGTTTCACCAGAGGTTTAAACCAGCTTCAAAGATAAGAGGATCTATCTTGATTAAAAAATTGCTTTTTAATTATATTTAATGTCTTCATCATGTTTTATGACCTCTGTCATAAACATTACGGAAAAATAGCTGGATGTAGGTGTTTCCCGTTTTTTTCTGTATGTCAAGAATAATTCATGTTACTAATTGAAAACAAGGAAAATTAAAATCTTCCTTGATTTTTAGCTGTCAGGAAGTATATTTGTTTTGACACCTGAGACATCATCATTCCCTCAGCATCAGCGGAAGCCTTGGTTTGAAGTCATTTAAGGTAGGTAGAACTGTCTTTCTTGCCTTTTTCCCTCATTTGATTAGCGTGTTTTTGGACCTACCTTTACAAGGATTTTATTTTAAGGGATCTTTTCTTTGTACAGGACCACAGGGTTGCGGCTGCCTGAATGCCTCCTGATCAAAAACACTAATTAGGGTACATTTTGATAATCATTTTTAAATTTTTGGAGCAGCATCTGTACAGAGAAATTTTTTTCTGCTATCTATTTTAAATATTAAAGGCAAGGAGCATGATATAGTACAGCATTTTTTAATCTTTTTGCTCTCAGGACCACTTTACACTCTTAAAAATTTTTGAGGACTTTATGGAGAAGTTTATGTTCATGTGGATTATATCTACCAATATTTACCAAATTAAGAAATTAAAATGAGAAAATTTGAGAAATGAGAAAATAAAAACTTTAATTCGTTTAAAAATAGTAAACCTATTACATGTTAACATAAATCATAGTTTTATGAAAAATATTTTCCACAGTAAAAAATATTGAGAATGGTTTTTGAAATCTCTTTAATGTCTGGCATAATAGAAGACAGCTAGATTCTCATGTGTGCTTCTCTGCAAGCAGTCTGTTGTGATATGTTGAAGTATATAAATAAAATCCAGCCTTATACCGATAAAGTACCAACAAGAGAGGTATTTTAAAAAGGGAAGAATGTTTTAATGACCTTTCAAATAATTATGGATATTCTTCTTTGATACTACAGTGAAACTTGACAAGTGGTAGTTTCTTCAAAGATAGCTGCAATGTGGAATCTGAAATCATATCAATGACGTTTTCGTACTCTATATTACACTAAAAATCCACTGGTCCATTTTATATTTTAAATATGTGAAGAGGCTGGATGCAGTGTCTTATGCCTTTAATCCCAGTACTTTGGGAGGCCAAGGCGGGAGGATCGCTTGAGTTTGATACCAGTCTGGGCAACATAGCAAGACCTTGACTCTACAGAAAATTGTAAAAATTAGCCAGATGTGGTGGCGCATACCTATAGTCCCAGCTACTCAGGAGGCTGAGGTGGGAGGATTGCTTGAGCCCAGGAGTTCGAAGCTGCAGTGAGCTATGGTTACACCACTGCACTCCAGCCTGGGTGGCAGAGTGATATCCTGTTTTTCAAAATAAAACAAATGTGTGAAGAACATTATCTTATACCCATGTATGATTTTGTAATATTCTGTGTTGGTCAATTGGAAAATAGTGGTTTACTGAGTTATGCAGGTCTCCCAAATGTTAACAAATTTCTTAATAATATCAAAAAGTCACATTTGTCGTTATCACAACTGATTTCATCACAAGAGTCTCATGGTGGTAGATGCAAATTTCAAAAAATTCTAAGTCTTAAGATCTTGAATTTTATCATTGGCAACAGATATAGTTGTTTTCCTTGAAATGACAGGCTCACTTTTTTCATTTTTGAGAAAATATCTGCCAAATACTCAAGTCTGAATAGCCATTGCTTACCAGTCATTCTTTCACATTAAAATGGTCTTCTGTTTAAAAACGAAAGTGGCTAGTGTAGTTCTAAACTCAATTGCACAAGTACTTTTCCTTCAGCCATAAGCATGGTACCTTGGTATGCAACAGGGGTGCTTTATGTATATGTCCCATTTTGTTACACAGATTATTAAAAAGATGTATAATCAAGGACTGAAATTCCATAAAATTATTAATATTTACTGCTTCATCAAGGGCACTCTTAAGTTGGCAGTGTCTGTATTGCAAGTGAGAAGCAATGACAAATGTAGTGACTGTTAGTGGAATTTGGTGCCACAGCTTTGATTCATAATAAGCCACCAGCAGCTCTACTCTCTATTGCTTTTATATTGTCAGTGCAAATGGCAACGTGGTGAAAAGCAAGTGGAGTCTTAGTAGTTTTATGAAAATAGTTTTGACTTGCTAGACCCCCTGAAAAAATCTGGGGTACCCAAAAAGGTTTGCAGACCACACTTTGAGAACTGTTGGTGTGGTCAAAAGAACTTGAACTTAAGACGACCTGGATTCAATTCCAACTCTTCTACTTAGTTGCAATGTGACCTTGATTGAGTTGCCCTCTCAGTTTCCATTTTCTCATCTTTAAATTAGGGTAAATAATACTCAGCCTAACAGGTGTTGTAAGGATTAAATGAGAAATTATCAAGTACCTGGTTGGTGTCTCCCCAGTGTTTTTTTTTTTTTATTTTTCATTCTAGGATCTTAAGTATTAAAACTTAAAGTAGGAGAGGAGAAAAACAGTCAGTGAATTTATTTAATAGACTATGTGAATATCTCTCTTGCTAATACAGCCACATTCCCTTTTTTATAATGCTTTTGTGTGTCTAAACCCTGGACTCTTTAGAGTGTGTGTGTGTATATATATATATATATATATGTTCATTTTTTAAAAATTCGATGCAGACCTCTATGATAATATGGTTTGTTTAACCTGATTTGTCTTTTAAGTGTAAAGAAAGAAAAAAAATACCTTTTACATTTCATTTAGTAAAAGCATTGGTTTTAGAGAAACCTATATATTGGACTTGTGCTCTTTTGGTGCTACTTTTATGAGGGGGTAGAGTTGGGTGGTAGTAGATGTTCCAGCAACTTTTCAATAATTATGTGTATCTGTAGTGGTTTTCATCTTACTGCAAGCTCCCTTCTATATGCAGTGTGTTAATACTTCTTGTATTTATCTTTCAGTTAAAGCTAGATCTTGGTAGTTTTGAAACCTCTTTATTCTCTTCCAATATATGATCTGCTTACTTTCTTTTTAATTCTGGAAGATAGTCTGAGTTATATTGTGGGTATTTAATGAGAGTTTATGTTTTGTCATCCTAAAAATGCATAGATTTTACCATGTCTCCAGCACTAAAGAGCATAAGTGATTCTCATATTGAAATCGTAATAGTACTTTGAAACCTTTTCTGAAGAAAAAATGAAGAGCCCACACATGATGGCCTGAAGGCTAGTGTATGACAGAATTTCTGGAATTCCTCGCTGCTTTTTCTTCTATCCATAGGGAGAGGGCCTGTATGCACAGGGAAGCAAGATTAAGCCAAACCGAATTATTTCTAGTGTCTGTGCTGATTTTTAGGTGGTTGTCTAACCTAGAACAAGTCATTTACCTTATCCAGGCCTCGGTTTTCTCATCTTAATACTGAGGAAGCTGGACAATGAGTCTCTCTCTGTAAGGTCCCTCCAATTCTGACAGTTTGTGAAGTTGACAACACAGGAAAGTAGAGACAGAGCTTACCTCCTAGCTTGCTAGGTAGTCTCCCTCCGGAAAGCTCTATCCTTTCCTTTCCCGACCTTGTGTGTTGCTCCAAATAAGAGTATAACTTGAATATCACTCGCTGAAGTCTGTCCCCAGAAAATTCTTTTTCTCCTATTCTTCTTTGAAGTATTTATCTTTCTTTTGATAACTTCCTTTAGTTCACTATTACTTACAGTCTGATGAAGCATTGGTTTCATCTCTTCTTTTGTCCTGGTCTCACTGCCAGTTTACAAGAAACTTGGAGGCTTTTGTGGAAGAAGATCTGACATTCCCAGTTCAGAGGAGACTTGCTGAGCATTGGCTGAGAAGAGACTGGAGGTCTTGTCTGCACTCTAGCTTGCATCCTGAATGATGGCCTGTTCTGAAAGGTTTATGAAACTTGAAGACTTCACAGAAGTTGAGTTCCTGAATATGAGCTAGCTGAATTGATTATTTAGCAAGCAAATGCTCCACCAGGAAAAAACTGTTCCAGCCGGCAAGAATAAGTTCCAGAAAACTTGGAAGCTTTCATGCAATCAAATATTTACAAACCAACAGCTCAAGTGAAAGGAAAAGAGGTGTTCCTATGCTGTTCCTATGCTTTGTCACCTATTGAGAGTAAAAGACTCAAATGTGCTCAACTTGGTTTACTCTTTTCCTTGTAGAAATTGGTCTCTTTGGGATAAATTCTAACCTGGATGGGCAGTCAGTGACAGTTAGCCACCATTCGTGTGAAGCCTAATGTTTGCTTCTGACAGGGGTGTCTGCATTCTAATAGGAGTGTTTGGGAAAGGTGCTGGATCTTTAACCGTGAATTATGATTACCTTACATTCTTAACTCTTCTTCCTCTCTCTCCTTCCTCTCAGAGGTGTTCTGAGCTGAATTGCACTTAATGTTGGGGATACTGAGGCAAATAAAAAGAAGCAGGAATCTTTCCATCTTGGGCCTGAAGAGCTTGGCAGCATGACTAAAGAGTTAATTGGTTAATTGATTAACTTATTCCCAGCTTTGTTTCAGGAAACAAAGACTTGCTGGGGGAGCAGAGTGAAGACAGTTTGAGGAAAAAAATGAAACATAGGGAAAGGAGGGTACAGATTAGACTCACTTACAGTATTTGTTATTAGGTCCTGTGATTTTTTTTTTCCTTCTTTCAAAATGTCTCTCTGATTTACCCCTTGCTCTACTTCCCTTGTAGTCAGGTCATTGTGCTGCAAATTTCCATATCTAAAACACTTGTGTAAATTGCCGCCTCCTGCTCTGCAGGCTGTCATGCACATGGCTACCTGTCCGGTTTTCCCAAAAACACTACTTTCATCATGCCACTTGCTTGCCCAAGAACCTACAATGGCTCTGTGGTTACTGCTGTGTCAAGGCTAAGGTCTGCTTAGTTTCAGAGATGTTCATAATTTATCTGGCTAACTTTATTTCCCTCTATCACCCATTGTCAACCATTGTCAGCTCTTCTCCAGTAAGGCTTGAGCCTTTTCATGTCTCCCCCCCACCTGGCATTTCACTTGAAATCCTTCCTGTGCCATTGCTTTTCCCTCAGTCTGAAAGGCATTGCTTCTTCCTCTCTGAATAGCCAAATCCCAGTCATCTTTTCAGGCTCACCCTTTTCCTTTCCTGCAACCACTAGCTACTGGTTTCTTTGTCTAATTCTTCCTGCAGTTGTAGTTTTCCCTTATACCCCACCTGACCCTCACATCTCCATTTAGGAATACAAGTATTTTTGAGTACCCTCTTTATGCAGGGTAGTGTGCCATCATGTGTAGGGGATTCAAAGATGAGTATTAAAAGTAATAGCTACAACTTACTGAATCCAAACTCTGTCAGGTGCTGTACACTTTACATACATGACCTGTACTCTTCACAACAGCCACGTGAAGGAAGTGGTTTTTCTCCCTTTTCACAGACGAGGTAACTGAAGCTAGTGGATTGTGATGTTCCTAGTGGTACAGCCAGGATTCAAGACAAGGTCTGTCTCCCACCTAAGCTTTGTCATTATTACCCAACGTGGAAATATTTTCTGCCCTTAAAAGTGTTTACAGCCAAATAGTGAAAACAAGATGAGTATTATTCATGAATATCACTTTTCTGCCTTTCTCCTTCTTTAAATTTCAGTTATCTACGTTGAACTAAGGGTAGAAATCCTTACAAATCTGCATTTCATTTAATATGCTTGATCTTGGGGATGACTTGAACATAGCTGAACATTAAAAAGATTAATTCAGCAACTAACTTATGCTGAAGTCGTGTAGAGTACAAAAGGCAGAGTTAGGAGGGGGGGAGACTAGTGGAAGGCTATTGTGATATCCAAACAAGAGGCTTAAATTTGGTGACGTGGTGACAGAATCAGGGAACAAATGGTGTAGTTGAGGTAGGCTTTATATATGTTGGCATATAAGTTAGTATGCTACATAAAGGAGATGGATGAGTTAAAAAAAAAAAGACTGTTTTGTGAACCTGAGAGATTGGTATTGCCATTAACAAGTAGGGAGGCGTGGAGGAAAGAGGTTTTCAGGGGAAAATCAGTGTGATTTTGGCCATGTTGAGTTTTAGGTAGCAGTGTTGTGTCCATTTACAGATGTCCAACAAGAAGTGGCAGATAGAGCTTTGGAGCTGAATCCAGTTGAGTCACACATGTTAATTGTTTCAGTTGGATTAAGGGCAGGAACATTGTGTTCATAAAATCTCAATGGAAAGTACTTTAGAGTCCATCAACTGATGATTGGATGGACAAAATGTGGTATAGCAATATGATGGACTATCTGGCCATAAAAAAGGAAGGAAGTACTGCTATATGCTTTATGATAAGCCTCGAAAACTTTATGCTAAGTGAAGAAGGCCGTCACAAATTGTATGGCCATATATTGTATGATTCATTTTTATATGAAATGTGTAAAATAGGTAAATTCATAGAAACAGAAAGTAGATTAGTGGTTTCCTGGGACGGGGGAGAGGGGAGAATATTAATGGATATGGGGTGATAAAAATATTCTAGAATTTTGAGGCGTGGTGGTGAAAATGTTCTGGAATTAGATAGTTGTGATGGTTGCACAACCTTGCAAATATTCTAAAAACCACTGAATTTTATACTTTAAAATGGTGAATTTTATGGCATGTGAATTATACCACCCGTACTGAGTGACTCAATGGCTTCATCCATCCTCTACTTAAACTGGAAATGGGTAAACATCTCCTGTCTTGGGGAACTTAGTCTCTCATCCAATAATCCATTCTATTTTTTGAGACCTCCACTTGGCATATGTGGCATAGTGGGTAAAGAGCATGGTCTTTGGACAGCAGACAGTGCTAGCTTTGCCAGTTACTAACTTGTGTGACATTGGGCAAGTTAGTTAACTTCACTAAGCCTCAATTTCATCATCTGCAAAATGGAGGTAATAATACCTACCTCGTAGGATTGTGTCGATGAAAAACAATGCCTGTGAAGTGCCTAGCACATAGTAAACACTTGATAAATGATAATAGGGTTTCTTTTCATTATTTCTTGCCTGTTCCTCACAATATGAAATACCTAGTAAGAACTCACTTACTATACTTTTTTGAATTTCGTGATGGACAAAAAAGTCTATTGTACCAAGTGGAAAAACAGGGCAACAACATTTGGAATGAGCTGTGCAAATGTGTGGTTTTTGTTTTTTAAGAATCTCAAAGGATCTGGCTGATGCATTTACGTTAGGTCAATTTGCCAGCAATTTTGTTTTTTCCCTGCAGGAGGCACATGAACAGAGTAGCAAAAGATATGAGGTGCTTTTGGATTTTGACAGCTGCATGATGGCCAGCAAGATGCCAGGGGAGCCTCATGTTTAGTTTCAGTGTTTCTCTTCCATCCACAAAGATCCAGTGATATTAAGAGATGAGAGCTGGTTTATTTAGCATAAGGCAGCTGATCTGAACCTTCCTAACACCCCCATGCTCACTGGTAACTAAAAGATATAAACAGAAAGATAGTTTGTAAAGTGTATGATTCTTGTCCTAATGTCCAACTTCATATCCTTGTTGTGGCTAAGATTGGACAGGTATTATGAAATGATGTGGCACTAAATGCCTGGACGGGAGACTATTTATTTAGGTTCAGTCATCAAGAAGATTTGTCAACTTTTTACAAGCCATTTGTTGTATTATGTCTAGTGCAATCCTGGTTTGGGTAATCTCTTATATTCATAAAACACTTCAATAAATCCAATAGTAGCAGCCTTTGATAGTTTTGCACCAAGGGACCGTCCCCTCCCACCTCTCATTCCCTCTGCTTCCTACTCCCCACCCCTACCTTATTACCCCAGCTGGGCAGCTGGAACTGCATGTCACCAGTTATTTACTCTCAGAGGAATGAAGCAACCTACTACATCTCCCCTCCTGCTTTTTTAGCTGGTTTGTTTGTTTCCAGACGTCTATAATGTGAAGTATTTCCCCTAATCAATGTTTTAACCTTCTTGTTGATATTTATTCAGCTCTGTTGACTATACTGCATTAAAGCATCTGTGAGCTCCATGGATGGGAGAGTAAATCTGAATTTCTCTCTGTTCTTTAGAGACATCATAATATTTCCTATTATCTGAGGTTATTGTTTTGCTAGGATATTAATGAGCAGTTTCTCTGCTGGAGTTATCATTGCTTCCCTCTTCCTTCAACCCCCAAACAAACAGTTTTGAATTAACATGGAAACCAAGTTTAATTTCTTGACTCATCTCCTCTGGTTTTGAATTTCTTTCTCTGTTTCATGCTACTGTTGGTAATTTGGTACTCCTATTTGTCCATTTCCTCTGACCCTGCCACTGATAATGGGATTAAAACCCTCCACCCCATTACTTTCCATTTATTTCTAAATTATTTCTGACCATGTGTGCTGTATTTTCTTTATTTAGTTCCAAGGTATAATTAGGGAAGAGAGCTGAACAAAAGAGCCTTTTTTTTCCTTTCTGTCACCTTAGTGTTGGGTGAAACATGCTGTCCGGCATGTCCCTGTCTTTTGTAATAGCCAGGGGGAAGATACCTTTATATGCAAATCCTGATGTGTGATGGTAGCTTGTTTATCTTACTTTGTGGTTAATGAGATTCTCCAGATATTGTTACTTTGAAGTACTGCTTCTATTTTTATTATCTAACATTTATTAAATGTCAGCCATGTGCTCTGTTAAACACTGAATAGCATGGTTCTGTCTGGATTCAGAATCTAGAATGCTTAGTTTGAGCACTAGTGACTATCTATAGAGAGAGAGTAGACAGTGTATGTCATCCTGGGGATGTTTTCCAAATATTTTCTATTAAACTAATAAACAATGGACCCTGCCCCTCAGAGAGACATATCTGAAACAAGGCACACACATATATAAAACAAGGCACAAAATAAGAGAGAGATAAATAAAATATACTTGAGCTTACTTTAAAAGTAAGGTTGATTTTTACTCTTAAATAAAATGATAAGTTGAATTTTCAGCTATTTTGGTCTCACCTGATTTTCACTCTACAGAGAATGTTTTGCTATTATCATCTGGCCCAAGGCACAACTGGTGACTTGGCTCAGTTATAAGAAAAGAGCCTAGAACCTTAAGGACAAGAGTTTGGATTTTAGCTCACTTAAATGGTACAACTTGGTTCAGTGAGGCACTTTGTACCTCTGGTTTATATGCATTACATCAGGATGACTGGGGGTTGTTAAAATATAACAGTAATGGAAGGGGAATATTGTTATTTAAATTCAGAAAATACAACTTCAGGGTTCATAAGTAACTACTAAATTCTGTCTTTGAAATGAGTTTAACACAACTCGGTTGAAATGAAGAACAAACATGACGGTGGCTACGAAAGCACTTTGTAAACCTTGAAGTGCTTTGCAAATTTATCCTCAAAATGCTTACTATTCCGTTTGTACAAATTTATATATAAGATACGTATCCCAAGATATTTGTGCATTCGGATTTGTTTTGTTTTTAATGAGTAAGGTGCAGGGGCAGCAGTGTTGAGCTGAGGGCTGAAATTAGTGGAGTCAACCAGTAGGGAAGTGCACAGGGCGGTGCTGGGTGTGTATGCGGAGGAGGGAGTGAGGACCTGGGGGCAGGAACCACACCTGCGCTTGTGTGCATCCCCAGCACTGAAGACCGTGCCTGGCACCTAGAAGGCACCAAGTAATTGTTCACTAAATTCAACTGAAGGTTGAAAAAACTCCATTATTTAATAAACTTTCCCCTCTCCCTTCCCCCATCTACTTCTTTAGCAAACTACACAATAAAATAGATCCTTATATCACTCTGAAAAATAAAAATCTTGCCTTTGGGGGTTGGGAGAGAGAAGACTTATCTTCTGTTTTGGTTATTAAATGTATAGGTATTTGTGTGTAGGTATTTTTACCTGGGTCTACCTCTTTTGCTTTTTATTTCTCAATTTAGTTTCTCTATTCTTCTTAGTCAAATTTTTAAGTCAACCATATAACCTCAACAGTGGGCCTAATTAATTAGCATTTGAAAGTCAGTGCACCCCATCAGACTGGGGGAGGGGGAGAAGGGTAGCCTGGAGTCAGTTTATATTCAGAAGAACAAGGTATTACTGTGTGTGCTGAGCTTTACCAAGTGCTTTATGCTTGAAAACGTTTGAAGAGAACCATCTTTCCTCTTTGCAGGAGGTGCGGTCTGACTCCAAGGCATAAACGCAGTGGATATATTGAGATACTTTTTTATTTTTACTCCACTTACTGTTTTCGTTCCTGAATGTGTATGCATGTGTGTCTTATAAGAAGTCATTATAAGAACAAGCCTGTTGTTCATCTATTCAGATTGGTCTTACTTTGTAAATATTTTTTTCATGTAAACGTATTTTCTTTCTTAGCAAGGCTGTTAATGCTATTTACCTCATAACACTTGAGTATGTCAATAATATAACTTTTGTCAATAGAGCACTTAAGTAATTATTGCCTTTCTAGTATTAAGTACATTCACTGCATTTAAAGAAAAGTGCCCATACCTCTAAAGAAAAAGGCCCAAATACATAAGGCAAGTTTTTACTTTCCATAAGAAGCGTTCCATTTCTCCAAAGATTTAAATTTCCTTTTAGCCTTGGGCCAAGGAGACAGACTGCAAATCCAAGAATTTTAGAGATGGTAGGCACCTCATTCAACTTCCTAATCCACTGCTGGAATACCCTCTATGGCAATCCTGGCAGATGGAATACCCTGGAATACCCTCTATGGCAATCCTTCCAGTGCTGGGGAGCTCATTATCTCCTAAGGCAACTCATAAATTCTTTCTTATTTGAGCTAAATTTGGCCTCTCTGTAACTTCTGTCCATTGGTCCTGGTTGTGGAGCAACATAGGAAAGATCTTAACTATTTGAAGACAGCTACTACATCTTCCTTTAGTCTTTTCCAAATTAAGACAACTGAATTCTTTTAAAATTAAGATTTTTGCCTGGAATCTGGAAGAGCAAGAATGGAAATGGTGGTATGTTAAACTCTTGCTATAACATGAAACTTTTGCTATAATTGTAGCTAGCTAGCTATCCTAGTATTTCAAACCCGGGCATAACCTACTGTCTAGTACAGCTCTTGAATATAACTCATCCCTCATTTAGCTAGGATGAGTAAAAAATCTATACTGGGTGAATAGAAATCTTGCTATCTTCTTATTCCTTTTGCTCTTCTGAATTCCTCGAGAGAGCCCAGGCTCCTAAAAATAGTTTTGAGATAAAATTTAAAGGTTTTTCTTTAGGAGGGAAAATTAAATGCATGATACTGTAAGCTTTTTGAAAGTAGAAACCATGTCCAATTTCCCTTTCTGTCCCCTATAGTGCCTAATACTATACCGTACTTGGCAGATAGAAGCTGCTTAATGGATTGTTGCTCTATTGAGCAGTAATAGAAAAAGAAAACTGGCCAGCATTGTGTGGAAATATATATGATGAAACGTATATGTACATATGAAATATATATACAAATACATGTGCATATATACGCATATATTCATATATGCACATACATACACATATACCCATTTTTTGCCTTTAAATATCTTTATAGTATCACTGTGTTATTTCATAATAATTTGTAGGAAGACTTAATGCCACTGTTCAGACAAAACTATACTCTGGATAAATTGCAAATTCCAAACACCTGGGGCAGTGTGAAGACTGCCACCTTATTTTTGATATCCTGAGGTTGTTGCATTGAAAAGACAGACCCTTTTCTCTGTACCTTCCACATTCAGTTGCTAAAGTGCTTATGCTTTGCTCCCAGGTGGAATTGTCACTCTATTCCTCATCTTCCTACCTCTTCCTTCTGTTCAGTTGTATTCTTTCTTCAGTTGCTCTTGTTATTGGAAACAGAGAAGGAAAATAATAAAAGGATGGGGGGAAAGTGCAGCTTCCTTAATTTTTGTTTAGCATTTTACCCGATTTGAATTAAATGACTGTCACCCATTCTCACAGTGATCTTTGACCAGCATCATTCCTGCAGCATGCTTCCCTTCTGGAGCCAGAAGCCCTGAGTTTTAACCCAGCTTACTACTTCCTCACTGAGTGGTTTATATCTAGAATGTGGTGTAATGGGGCCTACCTAAACTAACAGTGAGAATCAAATGAGGAAAGATGGATGTGGAAGTGTAAAGCTCATCACAAGTAAAATGCTGCTTTTAAAAGTAAGCATATTGCCCCTACTATGGTAGTACTGGTTACAAGCCTTTGTTTATACACATGAATGCCAATGCCCTTTTTCCCAATTAAGTGCAGCCTCAGTTGTAGACCTCCAGCTACAGTGCAGATCTGTGAAGGATTCAGACTGAGAATTCTGGGTGCGTACCCATGCCGCTGTGTGCTAAAGGCCCTCGGCCTCAACTCTTAAGTTGCCATAAGCCATGTGCCCCTGCCCTTACACGCAACCGGCCTGCCAACCTAGACTATGACCGTGTAAGTGAGTTAATTGTATGCAAAATATCATACAGAAAATACCTGATGTCAGAAGGGACCAAAACTGTTAGAGGGAGAGTGTACTACCTTTATGATATCTTTTACTTGACTATGAACTCCAAGAGGACAAGCCCTGGATTTGTCTGGTTTTCTATTTTGTCTTTGGTGCCTGGCACATAATAGGTACCAAAGATTTCTTAAAAAAGAACTAATTGCCATGGCAGCTTATCTCATCTGCAGAGTAGTAAATGGAAACTGAGACATGTGACGGGAATTAGGTTCTCACTTTAGAGATGAGAGCAGGGCTGCAGAATGAGAGGCAGGTTGTATTTTGATCGAGGATGATCCAAACTTTAATTTTCATTTTAGTGTGGGCAATATTCTTTATGCCTAGACTAATAAGATGAAGATAAGAGGTATTGGGGGAAGGGAGCTGCAAGATAATATAGTTGTCAAGTGGGGGTGGGGCTTTTTAACCTTAGATATAGTCTTTGCAGCCAGCTAGGCTGCACAACATGCTGCTGTAAGGCTTGGGCACTATGTGATATCTAAACCACATGCATATGTCTTTGCCCTTTGCCAACCCTTGTCCATAATATCATTGGGCAAAACCACTGCTTATTGCATCCTTTAAGGCATGAGTAAAATTAAAGAACATTTCTCCTTTTAACTTCAATTCTACTTTAGGACTAGTTTTGTTAGACATTACCCTTTAGGAATGAACCATTCATTCCTCCAAACAGGTGACAAGAAGGACGTAGGAGTTTAAGTTAAGTATACTGGTAGGATTGATGAATTGTAATACCGTATGGCAATATGGATACACAGGCTCACATTCCTCAAATGGGAAACCCAACTTCAGCTTAGGTTTGTAGAGACTTCAAGCTTAGCAAGGACTCATAGTTTCATATTTGCCAGTTACGTAACTTTATCTGATTCATCTGGACCAATGACAAGAGCAAATTTGATTTGCCAGAATTGTGCACTTCACTAACCCTTTCTCTATATTGGTTTATTCATTCAACACAATTATTAAGCACCTACTATGCCGGGCATTGTGCTGTTAATAGAGATTTATTTTTTAAGTCTATATTCTCATTATGAACTTGTAATGAGCCTTCAAAGGGATCTTTGGAAAAGAAATGGTAGGTAAATTTAAGATTGAGTACGCTGCTTCGTGGATATACCTGAGGTAAATACAAAGAAAGGAGAAGCTAAAATATAAATTCAGGAGAACAAGTTCACAGTCTGTTAGTGAGAACAGACATAAAGCAAGTAAGTGACTATAAACTCTAATAAGTGCAAGAGAGTTCCAGCGAAGGGAGTAATTAATTCTGTTGGGAAGGGACTAGATAATGATGTATGAGAAACTTCTAGTAGGACAGGATTCCTAAACTGAGTTTTGAAAGGTAATTATGAACTTGTGTGTACGTGGGGGTGAGGTGAGGATTCCAGGCAGAATTCTGAGTGTGAAAAGCGCAGCCGTATAAAATAGGATGACCAGAGAACTCGAAGCAGCTCGGCATTGATAGAAGATGAGATGGGCAGAGATGGAAGGTGAGTGAGGCAGGAGAAGTAAGCAGCGACCTTGTATGCTGTGCTAAGGAGTTTTGGATTCAATTTTACCTGATAGGTCAAAGGGTCGTGAAAGGGTTAAAGCTAGAGTGTGAAGTGGTAAAGCTTGTTTTAGACACGTCACTCTGTGGATGTATTGGAGAGAGCAAGTCCAAAGGCAGGGTGATTAGTTAGAAGACTGTTGCAATAGTTTCTAAGACATGGTGACCTGATGGTGGCATGTGCTACTAAGAAGTGTGAGAACAAGTCACCTGGACACTGTGTGCCTCGGTGGGCCCCTTTTATGCATTGGGATCACTATAATCTTGTGATGAAGCTTCGGGAAAGACACGGCAGGTAAATTTAAGATCAACTATTCTCAGTGAATATACATGAGGCAAATACAAAGAAGCAAGAAACTAAAAATAAATCGAAGAGAACAAACTCTTTCCTGTGGGCTCCAGCCGCCAAAGAGCTGGGATCCACCAGACTAACCATGATGCCCAGGCGCAGTGAAGCCTGTTGGTCCAGCACAGCACAGCAGCTGGCTGTGAGGGAGTCTTCGGATGAGAGGTTCCAGAGGAGGGACCCCCATTCCCCAACCCTTCTGCTCTTCCATTCAAGGCAGCAGCCTCAGAGTAAATCAGTGGGGCCAGCTTCATTGCCCTGTGACATCCCCCTATTGTGGCATGAAGAAATGATCCGGACTGACCTTCCCACCCCCAGAGCTGAGCTTGGGAAGTCAGCTCGCCTGGTACTCTGGAGTAAAGAAGGTGCAGTGCAAGTAGTGAGTATCCCCAAAGACCTCAGCAGCTAGCAGCAGAGGGAAGACACAGGAGCATGGGTGGCGAGCAGCCAGGGTGGGGCTAACAGCAGCCCTCTCTGGCATTGTTGCCCACCCTCTGACTTGTAGCGACTCCTTGCTTCTCGGGGTGGGCCTTAAAAAAGGAAAAGAGAGTCAGAATCATCGTAGGAAGAGAAGAAACTGGGGCCCTCGCTAGACTGACTACAGCCAAGGGTAACTCCAGAGCCATCAGCAATTTCTGACCTGCCAAAAGCTCCTCTCCCCTTCCCTGGTTAATAAGATGAGTTCACTGAGCAAAAGAAAAAGGTGAAGCCTTTCCCTTACATAGTATTTTTCTTTCTATACATGCCTCTGTGGTCTCGCCGATCTTGCTTCTATCCAGTGAAAGGGGCCAGGGATCCATGCTTGGCATTTCAGAGTCTAAAGTAACTTCAGGGATCATCTTGTCTGCTTCCCTCACTTTGAGAGATGTGGAAACTGCAGCTGAGGGGAGTGAAGTTGCCTTCCCAGTTCACAAGGATGCTCCTCGCTCCTCCCAGCCCAGTGCCTTCTGCTGGGCTCGTTCTACTGTGCTGTCCATTTTGCACAGTAGAACGAGCCCAGCAGAAGGCACTGGGCTGGGAGGATTGGAGTTCCAGGGTTGGGGAGTAGAGGTGAAATTAGAAGTTAGTTCTGTGTTCCCACTTACCCCAGGATGTGCCTGGCTCACAGGTGATCTTAAATGGTAACAGGTTTCTACATCTGTAAAATGGGTTTAATGCCACCTCAACACCTACCTTGCCAAATTGATGCAAAGGTTATTGGGAATAACACTTGGTGTAGTTCTGACACACAGTGGGTGCTAAATAATGTTTGGCTGGAGAAATGGAGCCCTATCCCCAAATGGCAACTCCCGTCCCTCAGGATCATTGATCCAGCCCAGTGTGGAGGTGGGAGAGGGGAAGATGAGACTCCCGCAGCCCACCTTCCTCCCTGGAGCAAGTCCGTGCTGGCCAGGTAGCCAGCCCTCCCTGGGGAATGCAATGCCCACCGACAGTCTGTAGTCCAGGTATTGTCCTTTCATGCCCAAGACCCAACTAAGTACGTCTGGAACCAACCCTTCAGTGAGACTGTGGTGTGCTGACGACCGGGTGTGGGGGGCACAGGCCATTGAAGACGGGAGGGCAGGTGCGATCAGTTTGATCTGCCCAGTCAGAGCCCCTGTGGGTTGGAAAAGAGGAGCTAATAGATTTGAAGGGGTGACATGTCCTTCGGGCCTCCTCCTGTTGCCCCAGGACTCCCCATTCCCCAGCCTCCCAGTGAGGGCAGCTATGACGGCAGCCAAAAACAAGGAGTGCTGAAGGGCGAGTCAGACAGCTTCCTTGTCTCCCTGGTCCTGCTGGCCGTGTGCTCTTGGGCCGGTCTGTTCACCTCTCCCCGACTCAGGGTCCTCATTCGTAGGTATCACATGACGACAGCTCCTCCCAGATGTTTGTATTCATAAAATAGTGGCCTGGAACTACTCAACGCAAGCGGTTGCTCTTCAGCCTCCTGGGACAATGTGGTCTTGTCTCTCCCCATGAAACCTCCCGCTCTCCGTCATCCTTCCGCACCGCCGAGGCGCAGTCTAGTACGCGGGCATGCTTCCCCGCGCGCTCTTCCTGAGGCCACCAGGAGGCGCCCTACGCCCGCCGAAGCCGGCCGGGCTAGTACCTCCGCGGGGCCTGGGTGGGCTGCCCCTCTGCGCAGGGCGGTGGAGGGTGCGGGCTGCGCCCGGGCGCCCCACCTGAGGTCGATACTCCGCAGCGCCCGCACCGCCGCCCCCCGGCGGAGCGCGCCCCTCGCCCCGCCCGCCCGCTGCCCAGCCGGGCGCCTCCCGCTCGGCCCCGGCCCCGGCAAGTTTGCCCCTGGCCGCGCAGGCCTCCCTCACACCGCCTGCCGCCGCCCCTACGCCTGGGCTCCGGGCGCGACCCGGCGAGGCCCCGCGCGGGCTGCCCGCGGGGCGCCGGCCGGCCCCGAAGGGGCGCCCCCCCGGCCGGCCGTGCTCTGGGCCGCCGCAGTTCCCGCACTGCCCGCCGGGCGGCGCCCCGCGCCTCGCCGCGCTCCTCCCGCGCTCCCCGCTCCCGGCTCGCTCGCAGCCGGACACAGACTCTGCCTTCGGCTGCCGGCGGATCGCGCTGGAGCCGCCGCGGCTGCTGCGGAAGGAAAAAAAGGGAAAACAACAGCCCGGCGGCCGGCCGAGCAGCGCCCGGCCCCCGCCTCAGCCCCCGGAGTGCGGAGCCGCCCAGGTAAGGGCAGCGGCCCGCCGCGGCGCCCCCGGCCCGCACCCTGGGCTGCCCTGCGCCCCCCGAGTCCCATCCGCGCTGGCCCCTGCCGCGCCCGTACCCCCGACTTCTGACGTCTCTGCCGCTCCTGCCCCGGGGGCCGCTGCCCCGCACCCCGGCCCCGGCCCCCGCCCCTGCGCCCTGCCTCCCCTCTCCCGCCTTCAGCCAGCCCTGTCCCCGGCACTCGGGTCCCTGCGTCTCCGATCCGCCGCCGAACCCCCACCGCTCTGCTCCCGTAGTTCCTCCAGTCTCCATGCCCGTCTGTCTCCCTCCCTCCGCATCCCTTCCCCGGGCCCGCCGTCCTCCCGCTCTGGTCCTCCCCCTTCCCTGTACAACTCCCAGCCCTGCCTCTGCCCCCCGCTGGCATGACGGCCCCTTCCCAGCACTGGCGCTTCTCCCCCACACCTCGTCACCCTCCGCTTCTCCCAGCGCCGCTGTGCCCCGCTACAGTCCCCATCCTGGCTCAGCCCTGCATCCCACGAGCCCACCTCCTCCTTCGCCCGCTGCCATCTGCCTCCACTGCCCCCTGCCCCTGCCCTGGACTTGGGCCACCACCACACCCCCCACCCTATACACGCCGTCTTGCTCTGGGGAACCAGCGTCCTATCAGAAATGACCCTCTTTCCCGGTACGAATGGGGCTCCCACCCATCCCACCCCAGTTCACCCGAGTGGGAAGTGAGGGAGAAACTCCAGAGACCTGCATTGGGCGCGTGATGGGGGAGGGGGTGGGGGGGAGGGGAGCCAATTGAGATTCTCCCCAGTGAGGACTGGCGGAGCTGTGAGCGAGCGGCTCAGACCTGGCCATGGTGGAGGGCGCGCTGGCCACAGCTGGGACAAGGGATTCAAGGCACTGAGAGCACCTGTGTCTCTCCGTGGCTCCCTTGAGCTGAGCAAAGTGAGGGGAGGAGTTGGAGCCTGGGGAGAGTTGGCCAGGGCCTTGGGGTGGGGGAGGAGGCATGGAGGGGGCTGGGCCAGGGCGCCTGTGGCCCGTCTGCCTGGCAGCGGTGGGGCAATGCGGGCTGAGCCGCTCGCAGGCTGGACCTTGGGCTGCACGGCTCTTGGCATCTGTACTTGATGCTGCCATCTTCCTCCTGGTGCTGTTGTCTGGTGATGCCACGAGGTGCCACCTCCCTGCCTCCCTCCAGTGGCTCTCCTGGGCATGTCTCTCAAGGGCCTGGGATGTCTGGAAAGAGGGGAGCTCTGGGCTCAGCTGGGCCCCTTTGCCAGGCGGTGGGCATCTGTCAAGACCAGAGCAAGAGGTCTGAGGACTGGCCAAGAGAACTGAGCCCTGCCAGCAGCAAAGAGAACTACCTTTACTTTCACTGCCTGTGGGTCACCTGGGCGGTGGTGACACTTCTAGGAGCACCCAGAAACAGCTGGCGTGGTATCCCCTGGGACAGAGGCTGCCTGGTTGGCTGTGGCATCTGAGAGAGAAACTCGGTCCTGCCCTACTCCCTGAGTGACAGTGGGAGGTGGGGGCAAGGGGCCTGGAGAGGTCGGCTGTGTTCCGGTCTCCCCAGGGGAGGAAGCCCTTGGAATTCCACTGGGCATCATCAGACTGGCCTTATTTGCTGAAGCCGCAGCTCATGCTTCATCATTAATCAGGTTTATTATTTTCCTCACTGGCTGGATGTGTTCCTCAAGGTCACGACCCTTCGGAGAGTTAATCTAATATGCACACATCACAGTGTCTGGGTTTGTTTAATTTTCCGTATTTTGTTCATTTCTTGTGGCCAGGGCTTGCCCACCAGCCTCCTGCCCGTCTCACCAGCTCCGCCGCCTGTCCTCTGGACCTGACCCCTGAGACCCAGAGGCTGCCCTGGCCCTGCCAGGCAGGAGAGGCAGGTGCTGGTGGAGGGGGATCTCGGTTTTCTGTTTCCCCATCCCCCCACCCCAGGCGTCCTGCTCCCTGGCTCCTGTTTTCTCCAGCACAGAAAGTTCTTCCAAGAGACTGGGTCTGCTTCGTGGGTGGGCTTTCTAGTTTGGTCTTCCCAGGAGATGAGAGGGAACTTTTGAGAGGAAAGAAGTCCAGACTCCAGGGAGAAGGTCCCAGCTGCTGGGAGGCAGGGGGACCCCGAGAGGGGAGCTCAGCTGCGTCTGAGGGGGTTCCAGCCCTCCAGAGGTGGAAGGGGGACAGGAGACTGGCCCTGGGAGAGGGGAGAAGACTGCTCAGAGCTGGAGGAGCAGCGATTGGGAAGTGACGGTTTGTGGCGGTGAGGGTGGGCAGCCACGGTGCTGAGTGGAAAGAACACGTCTCTTATTACTTCTGCGTAGTACTAATTCCTTGTGTGTGTGTCGCGTTCTGCAGCGTTCCAGATGCTTTTCCGAGAGATTACTTCCTGGGATCTGTACTACAGCCCCACAAGCGTTTGTGCTGCAAACAGCCCTAGAGGGAGGTGGTGCTGGCCCACAGAGACCGAGGCTCAGGGAGGTTAAGTGACTTATCCAAGGCTCCACAGCTGTGTCCAAGGCCTCTGGACTCTCAGTCCAGTGCTCTTGGGCAACTCCTTGTTGCTGTTTAAGGTCTCAGCGGTTCAGTCCTACCCATTCCTCCCCTGCATTCGCTCCAGCGTCAGTGTCAGTGCAGCACTTTCTTCCTGTGTGTAAGGCTGACTGTTCTGCTCCCCACCCCGGGCCTGGTGGATTCTGTGTTCTCTGTTCTCCTCAGTCCCTAGCCTGGCTGCCCCAATATCCTGCCACCCCACTAGACGCAGCGGCCACCCCACCCCAGGTCCTAACTGCCTCCTGCCTCCACCTTGTGGAGGGAGCTGCAGGGTTCCCCCAGGCACACAGCCTGGACCCCTTGGCTGTCTCCCCACCCCACTCTCTGGCCCCTTATCCCTCGGCCCACTCGGTTCTTTTGGACACTTCCAGTGTCCAGTCTGACCTTTGCTTTGCTACTGCCGCTGTCCCCCTTCAGCTGCCCATCCTGTCCTTACTTGGCTCCAAGCCTCCAGCCTCTGCTCCCAGGCCCTCCACATCTATGCCTGTCTTCCCACAAAGGCTAGCACTTCTCACCGGGCTGCTGGATCCAGGCAGATGCCCTCTGCATGTGGACCCCAGCTTCGTGTCATGCCGTGGCATCTGGCACTGCGTGTTCCTGCACAGGCCCTTTGCTGTCCTCCTGTTCTCTGCCCATCCACATCTCGCCCTGCCTTCGAGGTGCCACTGGAAGGGGTGCCAGCTCCAGCTGCCCAGTGTCAGGCAGACCTGGGTTTCTATCCTTAATCACACACTGTGTGACCTTGGACAAATTGTTTAACTTCTCTGAGCCTCACTTTCCTCAGCTGTAAAATGGGGATGATCTCACGTGCTTCAGAGGGTTGTCAGCACAGAATGTAAGCAGGACTGTGATTCATCTGGCGTGAGAGCTGCCCACACGGACACATGGAGCGCCTACCCAGGGTGGGGGGCTTCGACCCCAGCTGGACCCCAGCTCCTGCCTGGTATGGATAGTTGTTTGTCCCTGCTTGTCTCCCCACCCAGATAGCAGGTCCCCTGAGGGAAAAGGCCTTTACCTGATGCCCTCCGACATCCTCCAGCTCCCCACAGAGCAACCCTGGCCTCCAACATCCTGCAGATTGGCCTCGTTCTTAGGAGGGACATAAGAAATAATTGTTGCTTGATTATAACATCTAGGTACATAAAATAGGGTATGCCTTACATCTAGCAAATCCGATATGAAGAAAAGAAAACTTATTTCACGGCACCAGGCTGGGTAAATTATGGGAAGGAGGGAAGGAAGGAATCAATTTAACATCGTATTGACTTCGTACTCTGCTGGTTTTGCTCGATCACCCCAGCCACCTGTGAATGAGCTGTGAGCATCTCCGTTTACAGATGAGGAAAGGGGGTCCCGGGGTCCCAGCAAAGCCACACACTCTGTCCCCCATCGCAGGCCAGTGTGTGCTCTAGGACCCTAGCTTCTCCCCTGCACTTGGGCGTCACTTGCTGCAGAAAGTGGAAGGGAGACTTTTTAAACAACTGAACACTGAAATCATTTCGCAGAACCCAGCAAGGACTGGGTGGCTATTGAGTCCCTTAGTGTGGGGCAGGGCCCTTCTCTTGTGCAGGTTTGTGATGTGGGTGGACAGCACGCCAGGGTGCCCACTGTGCCAGAACATGACGCTGGTGTCGACGTGCACCTATCACCAGTGAAGCAGGTGTTCAGACCGGCCGGAGGCGGCAGGGGGCTCAGCGAGGAGGAGGAAGGGCTTCACAGTGAGGGGGCTGGGGACGCAGGGGCAGGAGGAGGGAGTTAGGGTGTTCTGAGGACCGGGCAGGTGAGCAGAGTGGATGGGGCAGGTGAGGAAGGAGTTCTGTCCGGAGCAGAAGGCTCACGGCAAGAAGCAGCGGAGCGTCAGGTGGTCGGGGCAGACAGAACTGCCTGGCTTCAAGAGGACCCTGAATGCCAGAGATAAAGGGCACAGGCCAGTGCAACAGGCCTGGGGGAGTTGGAGATTCCTGGGCAGAGGAGTGCCGTGCGCAAGAGGGGTTTGGGGGCTAGGCGGGGGCGACATCATAAGCGGGGGTATGTTTGAATGACATTTCCAAGGAACGGCAGAACGTGCCGACAGATTGGGTGCAGCAGCTGAAGGAGCAGGAAGTGTCGGAGATAACTTTGAGCTTTCCAGCCCGGGAGACCAGGGGGATTGATGATGCCGCTTTCAGAAACAGGGAAGCAGGGGGGAAGCAGGTCTGAGGGAGAGCTGACGAGTGTGTTCCTGGGCACACCGGGAGGAGGGGAGGCCCGGCTGAGTCCTGGGCAGCGCTGAGCAGTCTTATGCAGAGTGGCCTTGGGCCCTAAGGTTCTAAGGTGTCTCTGATGCCTGAATCTCACCCCCCAGCCTCCTGCCAGCCCTCACTACCCTCCCTTCAGGGCGTGGGGACTGCAGTGCCTGGCATTCACTGCCCTGGAAGTTCCTCCTTCTGTGTCTGTCACCTCCGGGGACCGTGAGTGGCATTTCCATCCGCGAGGGCAGGGACCACATCTGCCTTGTTCACTGGGAGGCTTTGCTGGTGCCCGCTCAGAGCAGGCATTAAGTCAGTATTTGTCCTATTTAAGGGGCCTCCAGGCACATTTAACAAAGTTTGTCGCAGAGATAAATTTGCAGGCTGTGGAGGGTGAGGAGGGGAGAGGAGGGCTGCGTGGGCCTTAGGCTTCTGGGAACTGGATAGCCCAGGGTCCTCGGTCAGACCACACTTCCTGATGTTGGGTCCCTGTCCTCTTCGTTATGTGCAACCGCTCGGCTGGCTCGTGTAGCCAGGTTCAGGCTGGCCACATTCCCTGCAGGGAGGCCGTGGGCAGGCCCCAGACTGCCATGGGGCCCTGCCTCCCCGCCTGTAAGTCTGGGAGCAGGGAAAACCAAGCGGTGACAGTGGCAGTGATAGCTGTTCATGGCGCTGCGGGGTATTTGGCCGTGGGGGGGCAGGCTGGAAGCGAGTGTGCGGATTCACCACGGGCATCTTGGGAAGGGGGCCAGCTGGGAAGCAGGAAATATGCTCATTGCTGCCTCAGTTTCCTCTCTATAAACACGAGCACACAATAAACTCTGCCTCATGGAACTCCCCATTCAGAGCAATAATCCTATGAAGGCCTTAGCGCTTCTGCCACAGGCCCCAGGAGGGAGCAGGGAGGGGCCAGGCCCCCGGGACAGGGGGGTCCTGGCTGCAGCCTGGGAGCGTGGCTGGGGAGTAGACACATGTTTAGAATTAGAGTTTAAGGGCCAGAGTTAAAGAGAAGGATTTAATAGAATGAGAAATCAATAGCCCAGAGGAGGTTAAGATGTGTAAGTGCGAGGCTGGCTGCAAGGCACACTTAATAAAAAAGGAAAGTTTAAGAAGGCTTGGAAGATGGGGCACAGCTCAGGGTGGGGGGAGCTGGGGTTGGCTGGTTGCTGCATTCCTGATCTTCAGCCTGGGGGGGGGGGTTGCCCAAAGAGGGAGGTTGTGTCCAAGGAACGAGGTGAAGGGCTCTTTCTGCTTCTCCCTCCCTGTTGGGTGGCCTGGGTGGGCACCTCCGTTGCTCGCCCTGAGGCTGCGGAGTCCATGCAGTGCAAGAGTTGGCCCCTTCTGGATCTGATCTGCACAGGACACAAGTCCCAGCTCTTCCAGTTGGCTCTGGGCACGGATCTAAACAAGCGCACCACCGACCTCTGTGAAATTCAGCAGGTGTGTCGAGTGTCTGTCAATGGCAGCAGTTGTTATTGTCAGAGGTATTATGTTTTCATCTTTAAAGTGTCTCTCCTAGCCCAGTGCAGTTCCTAAGACTCTGCAGACTAATGTCCCCAGCGAGGCTGGTGAGAGGATGGAGATTGGGGCACTAACCTGGGAGGCAGCAGAGCCTATTTTTTTTTTTTTCAATCAGAGAAGTCTAGAGTGAGTTGAGAGTGGCAGAACTGGCTGTACACCCGGGGCTCCGGGCTCCCTGGCCTTCGGCCTTACTGGGTCTTGCGATCCTCCATGCAGGAGTGAGAGGACAGGGAAGAGACTTCATCCAAACGCAGCATCGAAACGAATTCTAACTAGAGCTAAGCAGCAGATGGTTTTGATTCTGTAAAGCACTAGACTGTGAGCTCCTTGGGGGCACGGAGAGGGCCTTGCGTTTTTGTCTCTAATACTAGGCTGACATATAGTGGGTGTGAATTCAACAATAATGACAATAATATAGCTAATATGTATTAAATGCTCATTGTGTGCCAGGCATGATGCAAAGTTGCTTTCCATGTGTTATGTTAGTTAATCCTCTTAATAACTGCTAACTGAATGTTTTCAATCCCCTCACATTCATATGTTGAAATCCTAACTCCCCAGGTGATGATATTAGGAGGTAGGGCCTTTGGGGATGATTAGGTCATGAAGACAGAAACCTCATGAGTGGGATCGTGTCCCTATAAAAGAGAACCCTCAGAGCTCCCTCACCCCTTCTACCTCGTGAGTACACAGGGAGAATGTGTTATCTGTGGACCAGGAAGCCCTCGCCAGACACTGAATCTGCTGGTGCCTTGATCTTGGACTTCACAACCCCTAGAACTGTGAGAAATAAATTCTGTAGTTTATAGGCTGCCCAGTTTTTGATATTTGGTTATAGCAGCACAAATGAACTAAGATAATAACCTTAAAGTACTTTTTGTATACCCAGGTTAGAGATGAGAAAGATGAAATTCAGAGTGGATGATTAACTAGCCCAGAACCCCATAGCTAGTAAGAAGCAGAGTTGGAATTTGTAACCAGGTAGTCTGATTGCAAACTCTGGTGGTAATTCCTCTCTCTCTCTGTAGGTGTGTATGTGTGTGTGCAGGCAAGCTTCTATGAAATATGCCCTGATCCTTCCTTAATTTCCTAGACCCTACTTCTGGCTACCTTGCTCACTCTCCTATGCCTCATCTCTTAGGCAAGGAGGCTAAAGCTCATTTCTGGAACTACCCTTGTCCCAGCCTGTGCAGCCGTCAGCAGGTATGGAGAGCAACCCATGGATCCGCCACACATTCTGGTGCTTGCCTTTCCTTGGCCTGGTTTCTTTGACCCCTAGTAAAAGGGTCACTGGCAATATTAGGGAATCGATTAGAGACCCACCTGCACTTGCAGTCCTTGCCACAATGGAGGCCATCCAGGTACGGGCCTGGCGGGGAGGCAGGAAAAAGGCAGCAACATGAAGAAGCATTAATGAAATCCTCTTGTAAGCTGCCAAGTCTGAGCATTGATTGGCGCTCAGGTGAGACTGGACTCTGGGAGGTTAACAGCAGCCCCGCCCTGGCAGGACCGACCAGGGCCCCATCTACTCACCGCCTCCTCCAAGGACTCAGCTGGCCGGCCTGGCTGCCCAGGTTATTAGCAAGAGTGAGATCTGCCTGGGGTGCTGGGCTCTCAGCAGCGTGCTGGGGAGTGTCTTTGGAAGAGATCTGGTGGTAGTGTTGCTGTGACAGTTATGGTTGTTATCGCTCTTGACAGCGTCTCCCCTAGCCTAGTTCAGTTCATAAGATCACAACACAATAACGTCCCTAGCAAGGTTGGTGACAGGATAAGAACTAGGGCATCTCTCTTTCTGGAGGATCAGAGGCATTTTCAGAATTAGAGAAGACTAGAGTGGATTTCGGGAGGGCGAGAAGACCCTGTAGAGTATTTCCTGGTGGAGATCAGGACCTCTGCCCCAGGCCCCTCCCCTGAGCCTCCAGCAGCACAGCCCGCCCTTGTGCTGAAGTGGCAATGCTACTTTCCCATGGGTGATCCCATGCTCAGAAGCTTACTAAGTTCCTGGCAATTTCTGCCCCTTCCCCAAATAGCTCCCAGGGCCACAAACCTAAGATGCAGGTCGGGCTGTTGAAATTATTGCCCCAGACTCCAAACCACATAGTTATGTGATTGGGAAGTTGGATCAGGATCCAGGGCTCCTACCTCTGCCCAGGGCTCTGCTCATACCCAAGCCGGGCAGCCTGCACGTTGAGAATATTACACAGAGTATGGCGGCCTTTGTCCAGTAACAATAATGTCTGTTTTATTGCTGGGAAAACTGAAATCCAGGGAGGTTAAACTAATGATAGAATCTTATTCTTGGAAGGAATTTGAGGTCATTGCATTTGACACCCTACCTGATGCTTCTACAGGCAGAATCTCCTGTGGATGGTTATCCAGCCTTGGTGGCTGCTGCCTCCTCCACTTTTCTTCTTCCTCTTTCTTCTCCTTCTCTGCCACCTCCTCCTCCTCCTTCTCTTTCCCTTCCTCTCTCCTTCCCCTTCTTCTGAAAGCTGACGTTATTGAGCACTTACCACATTGCAGGCACTGTTCTAGATGCATTATATGTATTAAGTTGATCCTCCAACAACCCTGTGAAGTAGGCACTATTGTCTCATTTGACATACAAGGAAATGGACCCACAGAGATTACGTGGCTTGCCCAAGGTGACACACTAGCAAGTGGCAGAGCCAGGATATAGATGAACCAGCCTGGGCCATGCCTGTGACCCCTCTTAAGGGAGGCTGTCTCCTAGGGGGCAGCTATGAATTTGGGAGCACGTGTAGGCACCCAGTACACTGCCTGGCACAGAGAAGGTGCTCAGGAAATGCAGGTGACTTCAAAAATACCAGAAGGTTTTTTAACCTTAGACTGAGCCAAATCTGCTTCCCCTGGGTCCTTATTCAACATCCCTCCTAGGAACCCCATTCCAGCGCTCAGGAAGTGAAGATGCCTAGTGATCAAGAAACAAACCCAGCATTTAGTCTCATCTGACCTGGGTGTCCAAGTCTCTTTCCCAAACTAAAGTGCCCTGGCCAGGCAGATGACAGCCTGGGGAGCGCAGAGAAATGTCCCAGGCTAGGACTTTCCTCCTGGGGGAGACGGTTGCCTTATCCTTCGCCGCTGGGCTGTGCTGAGGGTTGCCACACGTCCAGTGCATTAGCATACATTTCCAGAGTGCCTCTTGCATGCTGGTGTGGCCACAGGGCAGGTACAGGTGGGCTTGCTGCAAGGCTGGGCCCTTACAAAATGTGTGCACAGTTATCTGCTTAGTCTGACAGCTGCTACATTGGGCCTGAGGTCCTGTGGTTGTGGGGGCTAAGGACTAGCGGAATTGTGGCTCCTTTGCACTGTTACGAGGCTGGGTGATGCTGCAGACACCCCATCAGGGGGCCAAAAATTCAGATGACCCAAATGGAAGGGCACAGAGTGGGCAGTTAGGTGGAGGAAGCCCACTAGTTTATTTGAGCTAAAATAGCACCATCTGACTCTCCTTTGAAAAGTAAGAGTCCTGCCAGAGTCCAAAGTAAATAGGCTGGAACATGTGATCTGCCAGGTGGGGTGTAAATTGACAGTAAATAAGGCAGTCGGGCTGTCTGAGTGGCAAAGTCAGCTGGGAAAGTGCATTTCCATCAGCACGGAGCTGCGGCGGGCGACTGCTGGCTCTTTCTTCCCCTCAGCTCCTTTTGGGGAGGGGAGTCACCAGTGGGTATCCAGACCTTGACCTTGGGCTGGGGGGAGGGGTGACCTTTGTCCTCTGTTCCTGGGCCAGCAATGCCGCTCTTGCTGCTTCTCCAGTTCCCATCCCTGTGTGCCTGCAGGCCCTCCTGGCAGCCCTGCACTGACTGTGTGCATTACTAGTCCCATGGGGCAGAGAACACGCTCAGAGAACCTGACTTGCTGGCGTAAGGTCACACAGCTGAACCCAAGCAGTACCAGGCTGCCTTCTTCTCCTGTGCCATTGCTTCTCCACGTGGCCAGTGCTCTCTAGGGAGCGTCTAGCCCCCAGCGGGGTGGACGATGGCACGGCAAGGTAAGGCCACACTCAGAAGCTTCAGGGAGTCATCAGAGATCATTGTCTGTCTCCCCCACAAGACCTGGGTTCCCTTGGTGCAGGGACTGCGTTTGTTTCAGCATTCTTTCCCCAACAACTAGGATGGTACAGGCATACAGTAGGTGCTCAATATGTGTTTGTTGAATGAATGGCTTCCTTTGTGAGCCACTTGTCTGTGGCGGGTCTGGATCCTGGAGCCCTAGACTGGCAATGGGCCTCGGCTCTGGAAAGCTTGGATGGGCTGCCTTTACCCCACAGACGTTTCCAGAGTGACCCTCACGTGCGGGGCATGGCCACAGAGCGGGTACAAGTGGGCTTGCCCCAAGGCTGGGCCCTTACAAAATGTGTGCACGGATATCTGCTTAACTTGACAGATGCTAGACTGGGCGTGGGGTCCCGCAGCTCCAGGGGCTAAGGATGAGGGGAATCGCTCTCTGTTCCTTGATGCCTCGTAAGGGCATCAAGGGGTTCAAAGTCAATCGTGTAATCTCAAAACACATTTCCCCTTATGGATCATGGGCTTGGGTTCTTGGGTCAGCATAGCCATGACCCTGTTACCTGGGCCTTGGCCCTGAGCACTTCATCCCCTCCTCAAACCCAACTGAGCCTGGCATCAGTTGGGTTGAGGGGACTGGACAGCGGTGTCCAGTGAGAGCAGGGGTGGTGTGTGGGGTGACAGAGCTCTGGCTTCTAGATCGGGGTGAGGGTACTGCAGCTGCCATGAGTCAGGGGGCCCTGGGAATGCAGGCCAGAACCCGGGCTCCTCCACATGCACCCAGGCTGAGCTGGGGCCGTGTGCGCCCTGGGTGCACTGAGCCCTGTGCATTAGTTGTGTGGCAGGACAGTTGGCATGGTCAGGAGTGGGTACTGCCAGGGCAGAGAGTCCTAGCAAGACTGCCTCTGTGTGTGGACCACAGAAAGCGCCCGAGATCCGGAGGGGGAGCTGAGGTCCTAGTTATTCTTTTAGCCCTGGGGTCCTGGAACCCATCAGGGTCTGCACCCTGAATGCCCTGGTGACTCTGGCCATGTGCCAACTCCAGTTAGGGCTGTCAGGTAAGTCCCCTCCCCTCACCCATGTGGCTGATTGGCCATGGTGCCTGCAGAGCTGGGCTGAAAGAAGTCCGAGGCCAAGGGTAGGCTCCCTGGGAAGGGCACTGGATCCACTTGTGATGTCTGACATGGGCACAGGGTGCCATGGCCTTGTCAGGTCACAGTTAGTTCAGGAATCTCATTTTGCAAATGACAAAACTGAGGCTCAGAGAGGGAAAGTAACTTGCCCAAAGTCACGTGACTTGCAGAATAAGTGTTTGAAGTGGGGTCCCCTGACCCCTCGTTCATTTGGTCTCATGACTTCGTGACTTTCTTTAGACTGACCCACAAAGAGCCTCTTATCAAACTAGGAGGCACCTTCCTGCTCCTCGCCTGGCCAGGGCCTAATGCAGTTCCCCTGCCCCAGCTTCTGGCCAGCCCCATTCATGCTGGGCAGGCAGGAAATGAGCCACAGAAGCAGGCTCTGTCCTCTGAGCGCAGTGACTCTGAGAGGCACGTGCAGAAGGGACGGGGCAGGGGCACTGCACAGACGACCGCAGGCAGTCAACACACACCCGTCAGAGCCACGCCAAGGTTAGCACATACTAAGTCCCAGTGTCTAGGCTGGAAGCGGGCAGAGCAGGACGAGCTGATGGCACTCCCCTGAGCAATTCAAGGAAGCTTCCTGGAGGAAGTAGGACTTTGGGGTGGGGGGGCTTAACTGGGGCACAGGGAGAGGCTAATTTGTGTGGGGGGAGTAGCCTGGTGTGGCAGGAGGGTGACAGGGGAGGGCTTGGACAGCCTGGGGTTGAGTCCGTCTCTCTTTACTCACTGTGCAGCCTTGGACAAATCAGGTAACGTATCTGAAGCCTCTGTTTGCTTACTAATAAAATGGGGACAATAAAAAACCTCATCTCACAGGGCTTGGGAAGAGCAGATAAGATAACAACCGTGAAAGGGCTGCTGCAGTGCTCAGGTGCGTTCAGTGTATGTCGTGTGGGTTCATGTGAAACTCCACAATCCAAAGTAGTCTATGGTAATAGAAGTCAGGGTGGCAGTTACCCTTGGAAGGGGGCTTGACAGGGCCTCTAGATACTGATAACACTGTTTCATGATCTGAGAGCTGGCTATGTGGAAATTCCTGGAATTCGTTCCTCTGGAGAGCCATACGTGCTGTGCTCCCCAGGGCAGCGCAGGGAAAGGGGCCTGGGCGGGGCAAGTGGTGTTTCACTCAACCAAAGCCCCCAGGGCAGATCCCTGCCAGGGAGAGAGGGCGGATGGCAGTGTCTATCCCAGCAGTGGAGGGAGGAACGCGAGTTTCCTCCCTGTCTCCCCAGAGCCTGTGCTGGGGTTTGTATCTTCACGGACGTCCCTGCTCACCAGGAGAAGCCGGGGCCACTTGCTTGTGTCCTCCAGGCGTGGGCTAGAAGCCAGGAGGAAGATGGGAAGTCAGGCGCTTTGGTTACCTTTATTATTTGGCTGAGCGAGTCTGCCTAGCTCACGCTAAGCCACCCCTGACTTGTGGCCTTGTCTAGTGAGAGAGAGACGGCATTGTCTCCGCGTTTATATGCAACTGACAAAGCAGATAAAGTCGTATTGTTGTCCAAGGTTTCCAATCTGGTGGGGAAAAGAGGGCCTTGGCGGTCCCCCTGAGAGTGCTGGAGGAGGGTGCCACGTTCCCAGCCCAGCAGCCTCCCCTCCTCTGGGAGGCCTGCCCTGACTAACCCCTCCAGCTCCTATAGCCTACCTGCTGTGAATAGAGTGAGCTCATTGACAAGCTTTCTTTGTTTATGATTGTTTATGTCCTAAGTCTATCTTGAATGTGTTGGTCCTGTCACCCCTATGGATTGGAGGCTGGCAGAGGGCAGAGACTACTGGGGACCCTTCCTCTGAGCCTCTCTTAGGGATCCCATCCATTGAGTAGGTACCCATCTGCAGCACTCAGTTTCCCAGTGGACTTGGCTCTCTGCCTCAGGACCTTTGCAACATGCCATTCATCCTGCTTGCAACCCCTCCCTCCACCCCCTCTCCTTCTCAAGCTTCACTACTACTTACCTGTTCCTCTTCTAGGAAGCCCTTTCCTGCTGCCTCCTCCAGCCTTCATGAGGCCATGGCTTCCTCTGTCCTCCCACAGTCCCCACCCTCCTTCCCTTTGGAGCACCCTGACACTGCATTGTAACTGCCCGCTCACTGCTCAGCCTCCTGCACTGGCACTGAGCTCTGGGAGGCCAGGATCAGGCCACCACATCCACTCCTGTGCCACACAGTCTAACAGTGCCTGGCACACGGGAGGACCTTGCTGAATGTTTGGTGAAAGAAGTGAGGCTGTTGAGCACCAAAGAGAGGAGCGAGCCTAGCTGCTGTGCCCATCTGCATCGGAAGGGTGGCCCTTGGCTGCGACTCCCTCCAGCCACTACAGGCAGGAGCCTGGAGCCCAGCCCAGGCACCAGTGACCACATCTATTCTGCACAGCACTGGCTTCTTGACATCTGCACACAGGTGCAGCGTAACAGTGTCACCCAGATGTGCCTGGAGAGTCAAACAAGTCAGTCCCTGTGGGAGTGGTGGGGGAACCAGGAAAGGTGCCATCCACTGTTTATCCTTCCATGGAATCAGGCGGAGGTGATTTCGGCATATCCTATGACTCTACATGGGGAGAAGCCTCTCTGCCTCACCCCCACCCTCCTCACCTCAGCCACCGTCCCCACTGTGTGCAGGTTTGCTTTCAGGTGCTTTTACATCCAGCATCTCATTTAATCTCCCCAACAACCCTGGGAGGTGGGTGCTGTTGACCCATTTTGCAGATGAGGAGACAGAAGTTCAGAGTGGTTAAGCTGGCGTGCCCCAAGTCACACAACTGGTAGCAGTGGAGCTAGAATCTAGTTTTCCTTTCTTTGGCATTTCAACTCCACCTGCCCTTCCTCCTGGTGTCTCAGTGGCCTGCTTAGGAATCAGGGTGCCCCAGGTGTGAGTCCTCGGAGCTCGCCTGTTCTTGCTTAGCTCCCGAGAGTCCCTGACCTTGGAAGTGCTTGTGTCCTGACCGCAAGGTGCGGGTGCAGAGGAACGTCTGCCTTTGACAAATAGCCGTGTGGTCCCAGGACATGCAGGGCTAATTCAAGTGCAAACAGTGTATTAGTATTTATTACTCATGCTCCACTGCTAATAAAATTTGAGTTTAAAAAATAATGGTGAGCAAATGAATCGGTTGATGGCCTGCGGGAAGAGGATCCAGGGGAAGGATATTTCATCGAGAAGAGTGACAGGGGCCCAAACCATTGCAGGCTCTAGAAGACGGGTGTCTTGCTGGGGAGCGGGTGGGGGACCTACTCCTGGGGGCAGCTCTCCCCTCCACCGCAGTTTGGTGACTCGTTAATCTGCACAGTAAAATTTGTCAGAAAGCACATTTGCCAACGGTGGCAGCATCTCCAGGCTGAGGAGGTGGCTGCTGGCTGAGTGAATAACTTTCAAATATCTATTTCAGTCATCTGCGCCGAAAATCCTTGATTTGGGAAGCCATTTCCTGCGAAGTCCCAAACCTGGGATGCAGACGGAAGCCTCCGTGTTCAACGACTAGGTTATGAAGCAGGCTGGGTTCCGCCATGCAGGGCTGAGAATGAGGTTCAGAGAGCTGAGAAGAAACAAGGGGCATGCCACAGGCTCTGTGATATAGGATGACAGAGAGGACCCTGGGATGTCAAGGGGGCCAGGAGCTGGCTGGGTGGCATTTTGGGGTAAGGAGAGCTCTGGTGGTTAGACGCCTTTTCCCTTCGGTAGACGGCACCTCTGTCCTGCTTCTGTTCCCCGGAGCATCATGGGCTAGAAGACATGTCAATTTCAGAAAGAAGAGCTGTGCTACTGTGTGACTTTGAGTGAGTCATTTAACCTCTTTGTGACTTAGTTTCCTCATCCAGAAAATGGGGAAGATGAGTCCTTCCTGGCCTACACCATAGGGTCAAGAGAAGACAACGGAGCTGTCTCAGCAGAAGGGCATATAGGCCTCCAGATATTTGGAGACAGCATTCATCTTCTTCGAGAGGGCTTTGCTTAAAACTGGACTTTTGGAGGGCTTAGAAAAAGTGGGGGACATTGGGAATTCTTGTTGGTAGGTAGCACTGACAGCATCTTTCAGAATTCATCCGTCAGGGCCAGAAAGGTGAAGATGGTAAGGCGGAGGTTGCTGCACCTGTTAGCACATGTTTGCTTATGGGAGGGAGAATGACATTTCCTCCCCTGCTGCCTCCTTTCGCCTGCCCCGCCCCCGCCTCGGGCACCTGCACCGTAGCACTGTGAGAATCAGCATTTAGGCACCAGGGTCTCCTGCACTCTGCACACATGCTCTCCCGTGCTCACAGCAGCCTCGAGGTGGGTACCAGTATCATCCCATTTTACTGAAGGGGAAACTGAGGCTCAGAGTAGGGAGGGGCCTGCCTAAGGCTACTGTTAGAAGAGCCCTGTCTGCCTCCTTCAGTGCCCTGCAACCTTGTGTTTCTGGCCCAAGGAGGTCACACCAGTGACCTTGGGTGTCCCAGAGGTGGTACCTGTGGAGCAGGTGGCAGGCATCTTTTCCTCTCCCCTTTACTCCCAAATGAAGACCTTCCCCTGGCCCCCATTTCTGGATGTCCTGAGAATGAAGAAGCACTTCAGTGCACCTGGCAGGTATTTTACCTTCCACGTGCCATTGGCTGCAGGGACCAAGACATCCAGAGGCTGGGCCGGCATCTGCGGCTGCGCGGCCCCCCGGGCTGCTGATGCGCAGATGATTGCGTGGTCCTGATTTTGGCCTCTGAGTCCTCGGTTGCTCCTTGCTGATCGCAACTGACCTGGCCCCAGGCTACACGCTCTGCGCCCACCTGGGCCCATCCCACCCCACCCCCTGTGATCTGGGTGCGGCCCAGGGTCCTGGTGGCCCTGCGGTGTCATCAGTGAGTGTCCCAACAGCTGGGAGGCCTTGAACCAAGATCTTCTCAGAGGGGGAAAGGGTATTGTTCAGACATTCTGTGTAAATTAGTAATATTGTAACTGTTAATTGAATGTCCATTGATTGCCTGTCATTGGTTTGATTTAATTTGTCCTTCCCCGTCTGGGCCGCAGTGGACTGCTTAAGTAGTTTGCTTGCTTTGCTCTGTTTTTCTTCCTCTAATGTGGACTCCTTCCCTGCACTCTCCCCCCAAACCTACGTTTGATTTCACTGG
Organism: Lepilemur ruficaudatus; assembly: GCA_963574885.1. Taxonomy (NCBI): domain Eukaryota; kingdom Metazoa; phylum Chordata; class Mammalia; order Primates; family Lepilemuridae; genus Lepilemur; species Lepilemur ruficaudatus. The sequence goes on from CAUYRT010042270.1 coordinate 123,240, forward strand.
CTTTGTAATCATCTTTTGTTTTCCGGGGTGGCCTTGGCCTCCCTACAGCCACAGCCACGAGTCCCTCCCAAGTGGCTTACTGTGACTCATCCTCAGCCAGAGTTTTCTGAAGTATCTGGAGACTCAGGACAAAGACAGTCGGCCTGGTGCCTTGTTTTTGGGGATTTAGATGCTTTGAGCTTTTCTTTGGAAGGGAGCCGGAAGGGCAGTGCCTGGAGACTTAGGGATGAGCCCTGGTTTCGCAGCTTGCTGTATTCATGCATTCATTTGTTCATCCCTCTATTCAGTGGGTATTTTAGGGGGCACCAGCTCTATACCAGGCCCTAAGGGGACACAGTCCTGAGTTCAGCATTTTGCAGTGGAGACAGAGTAGTAAACAGATGACGCAACGCAGCACAGTGTGCCAAGGTGGAGGCCAGCGCAGGGAACCCTGGAGACACAGAACATGAAAATCAGACTTGGTGGCAGGGAAGGCTTCCTGGGGGAGGAGCAACCTGCACCACGGCGTGAGCTGCATTTCAGAGGACGAGGAGGAGTTGGCCGGCAAAGGAAAGGACACATGTCACGGCTGGGGCTGAGGGGCAACGCAGTGAGAGGTGGCAGAGAATAAGGCTAGAGGTTAATCACGTCTATAATGATGATAATATCCTGCACGCGCACTGGCATCGGCAGTGTTCTGAGGGCTTTCCTTGTACTTCCTAGTTTAATCCTTGCAACCCTGCAGGCAGGTACCCTTGGCAACGCTTTAATAGCTGAGCCAGGGACGGGAACTCGAGCAGTCTGGTTTGGGGGTTCAGGCTCCATTGGTACCCCTGCTGCCTCCCAGTTGTTGTCCGGCCCAAGGACGTTACGCTAAGGGTTGGGTCACTGACCTTGGGGTTTCCCTGCAGAGCTGCATTATGGAGGTTCTCATGTGTACGTTAAAAAGTTTTAACTTTATCCTGAAAGCAAGCAAGAGCCACTGAAAAATTTTAAACAGCTCGAGCTGATTTATTTTCAAAAATAATCAGTGTAGCTGTGGTATGCTGGGTGGGTGGGACCCGATGCAGGCTGGGGGCAGGAGAGCACCTCCGGAGCGTGGCAGAAGGGCCGGGCACCGCGTGCAGGGGAGGGCACGGGCCCCGGAGGTACAAAGGAGCTAGAACCTCAGGACGCCGAGGGGTCGGCTACAGGGGGTGGTGGCTGGTGGGTGGAAGGCAGGCATTTAGGTGACTCTCAGCGTCTTCACTTGGGCAGTTCGTAGTCAGCCAACAAGACAGGGGAGGTGGGAGGACTGGATTGCAGAGGAAGGGGATGGAATTAGTTGGGTTTTAGACTGGTTGACTTTCACGTGGCTGAGGGATGTCCATGTGGAATTGAATATACGCACCCAGAGCCCAGGAGAGAGACAAGGGCAGGGGACACAGAATTTGGAACTAGGGCGAATAGGGGTGCACAGGCTTGGGTGAGCTCCCCTTGAAACAATTTTTAATGTGACAAGGGCTGACGATGGAGCTCTGACAGCCACTCACACCGAGGGAGGGCCGGAGTCCGTGAGAGAGGCCAGGAGAAGGAGCCCCATGTGGGAGGACAGACAGGAGAGACGTGTCGCAGGAAGAGGGCTGGGAAAGGAGTTCGGAAAAGCCTGTGAAAGGAAGGGGGAGGGAGCAGAGCGGGACCCCACCACGGATCGGATCGGATCGGATCGGGGAGCAGGACTGGGGGGGGTGGTGCCACACAGTCCGAACAGCCTTCAGAGGGGTGTGTGGGAGGGAAGAAGCTGGCGGGTCACTGGAGGGCAGAGTGACCAAGGACAAGGGAGAGGATGGCTCAGGGACACAGAAGAGCAGCAATTGGCCATGGATTCAAGACCAGCCACGGAGGGGGGTGAAGACCCCACTTGGAGCAGCTGGAATGATGTGAGGCTGGGGGCAGCCCCTCTGGAGGGGGCCTTCGGGGTTTGGGCCGCCTGCATAGGCAGCTGGCTAGAGCAGGGCGTAAGCAGTAGAGTCAGGACTAAGTCCAGAGGCAGGGGCCCTGTAGCCCCAGGGGAGCCCAGGAGGGAGCTGCAGGTGGGGCTCAGCCATGGGTTTGGAGCCTCTCCCATTAGCCAAGCCCTCTCCTGCTGGCCGCAGGTCTGAACACTAGCTGGGAGCCCAGGCTGCCCTGTCGCAGCCCCCTCTGCCCCCTCATCCCCCTCATGCCACGCTTTGTCTCTGCTCTTGGGGTGTTTGGGAGCCGAAGCAGACGGCAGGACTCGGATGATGCAGCCCGAGACAAGCGACTCCTGGGGCTCGGGGCCCGTGGCACCGTAGGCTGTGGGGTCAGGCAGACCCGATGTGAGGCCCAGCCCCGTCATTTACCCTCCACGGGTCCTTGACCTCTCCAAGCCTCAGTGTTCCCATCTGTCAAGGGGTGGAATAGTAACACTTGCCTTCCAGACTCAGATAGGCACGTGAAGTGTTGGGCACTGTGCCTGTGAGCACAGACGTCGCTCAGTGAATGTTCCGTGTGCCTTCTGGGGTCGTGTGTCGGCTCCAGCTGTGCCCACAGAGGGTCTTCCTCACCTGCCACCTCAAACCGATGGGACGGTCTCAGCTCACTGTCACCACAGCCAGCGCGGGAAGTTAGGCAGCTGAGGGTCCCTGGGTGGGTTCTGTGTTTGGTTAAAGGAGCACCCCATGGCATTCTGGTTGGAACCTCTAGTGGGAGCTGAGAATTGGCAAATCTCGGAGCTCAGGACCCAGTGGCAGGACATCCCTGCGGCAGCCCCGCCCTCCCTGCCGTCCCCACCCTGCCTGCGCGCTTTCTTCCTTCCCCGAGCACTGCCGCCCTCTGGCCTGCTGCATGTTTCACGAGCTTGTTCTGCGTATTGTGTGTCTCTCCCCTCTAGAATGTAAGCTCCACAAGGGCAGGGATTCTTGTGTCTTGTTCACTGTTCTATCCCAGTATCTAGATCAGTGCCTGGTATACAGGGGGCGGTAACTACGTATTGAATGGACGATTAAGTGAAAGCTCTTGCAAACTGTATTCTTGCTACTTGTTGTCAGCTCTCGGGCTCCCAGATCCCTCCTCCAGAATCTCTCACTATTCACAGAGGCTGATCTAGCCAGTGATGACACGGGGTGCTACAAACAGCTTGTGGTAGGACCAGAAGGGAGGGAACAAATCATTCCACCTGGCATAGGACTAGGACATGCTTCACAGAAAAGCTGACATTGAACTGAGCTTTGAAGGATGCATAGGAGTTTTCTGAGAGGGTAAAAAGAAGAAGGATACTCCAGGCAGAGCCAAGAGCATGAACAGAGGCGCAGTGGCACGAAAGTATGTGGGACGTTCAGAGAACAGTGAGGAGTATCCGGAGGGAAAGAATACGTGGTGTGTGGAAGCCTGGGGTGGAGGTCGTGCTGAGGTATTTAAACATGCCTACGAAGAGGATGGTAGTTGAGAGCTCAGACTCTGGGGCCAGAGTTCCAATTGGCTTCCAATTCCAGCTCCACCACTTGGAGCTGTAAAGTGGATAATGCCAGCACTGACTTCATAGGACTGCAGTGAGGATAAACGAGTTAAAATATATGGAGCACTCACTACCTGAGACCAGGAAGGGATATGAAACGTTATTATTATTATAGCAGGAACTCAATGAATGTTGAATTTTTATACGTATATCTTTGCACGTTTGCTCACGTCTGCATTGCCACACCTTCCTACTTTGCTCCCACATGACAAGCAGTCCTTAAGGTAAGAAAGTGATGCTGTGCCCCAACTTCAATCAGCACGTATAATTTTACTGTTTCCATGGTAGGCATGAATGTGCACGCATTCACAGGCTGGGCTGGGTGCGGTGGCTCACACCTGTGATCCTAGCAGATCCTAGCAGGCCGAGGTGGGAGAATAGCTTGAGGCCAGGAGTTGGAAACCAGCCTGAGCAAAAGTGAGACCCATCTCTACTAAAAACAGAAAAATTAGCTGGTCACGGTGGTGGCTCGGGCCTGTAGTCCCATCTACTCGGGAGGCTGAGGCAGGAGGATCGCTGGATCCTGGGAGTTTGAGGTTGCAGTGAGCTGTGATGAGACCACTATACTCTAGCCTGGGTGATAGAGTGAGACCCTGTCTCAACGAAAAACCAAAAACAAACAAAAAAACCAAGCACACCTGCTTTACTGGCTCTTCCCGGCCACAAGACTGCGTTTATAACACGATGGGCCCAAGACAGGGGGACACACAGAGACCAGGACAACGAAGGGAACTGTAAAGTCGTTCTTAGCGGGGGCAGCGGGAGATTATGAATGTGATTCTGGAAGCGTCGTGTGTTACTGAGAAACTGGAAGGGTCAGAGGTGCCAGAAATCAAGTCGGGCAGATGTTTTCACAAAAAGGAAAAAGGAAGATTACAAAGTACTCCAAAGCAGCGAGTGTTGGCCGTTGTCCTCCGACATCTCTAAGGCATGCGTGTGGCAGATGGCGTGGGGCTCTGAGAAAAGAGAGGCGCTCGGCAGGGCCGGCAGCACTGTGTGGAGATCAGGTCGGGCCAAACTCACCTCCTTTTCTGTTTTCCAAAAGCTTACCATGTCTGAGTGTCTTAGACACAGGGTGTCTTAATTTCAGCCAGCGCAAGCCAAGTCCTGGTGGTGTCCGTAAAAGGATGAAAAGCTGTAAATTGCCCGGGATGCAGACAGGTGGATCCAAAGCTGGTTGCATAGTCAGATCCAGAGCACTGATTACGGTCAGGGTGGGCCTAGAGAGAGGTCACATTTGTCTGTTTATCCACTCAGTTACTCACTTATTCATGTGACAAACACCACCGGAGCCCTTCCTGTGGGTCTCTGGTGCCATCATCAGAGATGCCGTCCTTGGGGCTGCCCTGTGTGACACGTGTATCGATGGCTCTGGTGAAGAGGGAGAGGGCAGATTGTCCAGTTCTCACTGGTGCCGGGCGGGGAGGGGAAGGAGCAACCGCACTGGGTGACATGATCGGCACGTAGAACGATCATCAGGCAGAACAAGGGGCCCAAACCGACGAGAGGGAATTCGCCACGAGCGAATGCAGAGCCCTGCATCTAGAGTTTTAAAAACGTAATTACATAAACACAGGAGGGGAGGCCTGACTGACCTCGTTCAGGGCAGATGACCTGGAGACGGGCTGACCACCAGCCCGCCCAGGCCACACACCCGCTGAGCATGAGGCAAGTGCTCAGGCTGAGGGCACGCTCCCCACACTCCGCCCTGATCACACGTCCTCGGGGCGCACCGTGCCCAGGGCTGAGGGCCTCACTCTGAGACATGTTGATAAAACCCACAGTCCTTCCGGAAGGGGGCTGGCGAGATGGCAAGGGAGCCAAGACCCATTTCCTGGGAGGCGTCCCTGAAGGAGAGAGGACTCAGGGCCAGCGACTCAAATACTTGGGGGCTGCAGGAGAGCCTCACTTATTTGTACCACGGCCCCTTACTCTTTGCCCCCAACCAGTGGACACGCGGGACCCCTCCTTGTCTCTTCCACAGTCCCATCCCCCTCTCCTGCCCTGGCTCACGGGATTTTAAGGACGAGAGAATGGAAGCAGGAGGAGGCTGGGGTTGTGTCAGAGGGGGAAGCTGAGGGCTGGAGATGTTTAAATAAAAACCACCGTCTTTAGTGGGGATGTCTGCTTGTTCTTTACTGGGCACGAAGAGAAGGCAGATGAATGAGCACAGATGAGATCTCTGGGATCTCACTGGGCAGCTTCTGTCCTGCCTCGGGAGGTCCTACCTGGGAACCCACAGCGAAGAAAGCAACACACGTGCCTCCTGGGAGCTCTCCCCAAACCCCGAGGCAGGATTAATGGTTCCTCTTCCTGGGCCTGCTAACACTCTGCACACTCACCGCGGTGCATTATGGCTGGCGCTCGCGACTTTTCCTCCCACCACACCATGGAACTTCCTTCGCCTGTTTATAGCCTCCGTCTTGGCTCCGTGCCATGCACAGAGTACCTGCTCAATAATGAATGAGGGAATCTGTTGTAGAATAAATATATGTTCTTCTGTGTACAGGTTGGAACATATACTAGCTTGTTCATTTAAAAAAAAAAAAAACCCAAACCTTTGACTGGTTTTCCTTGTTAAGGGGGTAGACCAGGGACGGAGGGAAGGGACATAGATCTATTAATATATATTCTACAGCAGGAAAAACCATATGTCAAGTTCCTGATTTATTGCCAAGGCCAAGGTTTAAATAAAAACCTTGTCTTAATTATTTAGCTTAATAAACAAAAGTGTGTTTTGATGTCACAGCCGCAGACTCTCATATATTGCACGGTTCTAATGAGGGCAGAAGTCTTTCTTTAGAGCTATGGAGAAGCCTGGTTCCCAGCCCCACCTGCTCACAGTCTCTGGAGTGGTCCATGTCCTTCTTGCAGTACGCCTGTCCCCAGGCTGCGGCTGCTCTCCCAGACAGGGCGCACGTCACTTTGGCACCAGGGTGGTGAGAGAGGACCTGTTTTTGGAGATGGTGTCTCCTCTTGGGGAAGGAAAAGGGAAGCACAGTAGATAGTTACAGGCAGGTGCTTGTTCAGGGAAGTCATAAGTGTCCAGGTGACCCTCACTTCTGCTCCACCAGGCAAGTGTCTGACTCCCTTGAGGTCTACATCTAAAAGACCGCCTCTCCCAGCACAGGCATGTCCAACCGTTCCAAACCCTGGGACTTAACATTCCAAGCAGATTTCCCTTTTCTTTTTCCATGAGTTAGAATCAATTTTCACATTAATAATGAAATTGTGTGTATTGCATTAGCCATTCTTGTTGGCTTCCTTGCCGCTTCGGGCTGGCTGGGCAGACTGCTGCTGAAGCGCAGAGACAGGCTAGGTGCGCAAGTTTGCTGCTTGTCTGAGACGTTCAAATTGGCAGCCCTCCTGGTCAACCACCTACCTGTTCCCAGAGGAGGAGGCAGCCAGGAGAAAAAAAGGGTTGGGTTTCTCCATTGGCAAGTCCATGCGATACATTGACAAGCAAGTCTGTAGGACAGTTCTTTTGGTGCCAGGCTGGGGGCTTAGGGCTCTGACTGTTTCCCAGGGGTGGGTTGGGGTCCTCCCAAGGGAGGTGCCAGGGAGAAGGCCCAGTGTCCTCACTGGGCCAGGGGCCAGATTAGAGGTTTCTCTTCCCTTTACTCTCTGAGTTGGGAAAGTCTATGCAAGGGAAGAAAAGCGGCACTGACCACCTGCCCCCAAAGCTTCTTGGGTGTACCCAAGGCCAGGGCCACTTCCAGAGCAGCTGGAGAGACTGCAGCTGGGGAAAACTCCCTAAGGTTTGGGTGGAAGCACACGGAACATTCTGTTAGGGGAAGGAGCCCCTCAAAGGGGCAATCTTCCTGTGGGATGAGGGTACAGCCCCCTTGCTGTGCTCTGGGAGGTTCCTGGAGGCCTGCTGCCCACTAGTGTTCCCTCTGTCTTAAAGAACTTCTGGATGAGAGGTCTGGCAAATCCTAGGGTGGACCTCTAAGGGTAAGCTGGGAGCGTCTGCAACTGTCACTGATAACGATCCCATACATTTGGTATCACTTCACGACAGGTCACAAAAGGCAAGCACCTTTGCAAATGTGATCGTATTTGCTTTTTATACCAACACGGTGAAATTAGGTACTATTTGCCCCTCTTTGCAGATGGACTCCAAGTCTAGTGCTCTTCCCAGGATACACAGCTGCCCCTCGTGGCCATCTGCCGTGAGGGAAGCTGGCCAGGGAGTTAATTAGAAGTATTTTAGGTTCAACAAATCTTATTTGATCTGGAGCTTAATTTGAGCTGCCATCAGCAAAGTTATTCTCCTTACCAATGTCTTTAAAGTGGTCAAATATTTAAAGCTGTGTCAGCGTCCCCAGCTGAACAGGGTCACCAAACACATAAGCAAAACGCCTCCACTGGGGGCCGGATGGTGGGTTTCTGCAAAGAAAGAGCGTGCCGGGCTGGTTACCGCAACTCCCAGAGTGGCGGGTGAGGAGGCAGGCGGAGAAAGGGAACCAGCGACTCCGAGCTGCTTGGCTTCTAAAGGCCTTTTCAAGGTTAGCCACCAAAGGCAATTTTAAAATAATTGAGTTACTGTGGGGCCGGGGCAACAACTTTGTCACAGGTAGAGGAGCTATTTGGCAACAGGCAGCAAAGGTTGGGATGGAGGGTAACAAGAATGGAGTGTTTTCTGGGCTGGGGCCAGGCCTGGGTTTGCTGAGCACCTGTAGACAGGATGATGAGGAAGAGCTCACAGGGGAATCCCCAGCTTTGCAAGAGGCTCTTCCAGCCTCTGGGGAGAGTTGACCAAGAAAGCAGCTGAGAAACAGCAGGGCAGCTTCAATGTGAGAAAAATGTGCTGTGACCAGTTTTTTTCTTTATTTATTTTTTTCCTGAGACAGGGTTTTGCTCTGTTGGCAGAGGCAGAGTGCAGCGGCTTCATCATAGCTCACTGCAACCTCCAACTCCTGGGCTTAGGCAATTTTCCTGCCTCAGCCTCCTCAGTAGCTGGGACTACAGATGTGTGCCACCATGCCTGGCTAATTTTTCTTTTTCTTTCTTTTTTTTTTTTTTTTTTGTAGAGACAGGGTCTCACTATGTTGTCCAGGCTGGTCTCAAACTCCTGACCTCAAGCTATCCTCCTGCTTAGGCCCCCCAAAGTGCTAGGATTACAGGCATGAGCCACCATGCCAAGCACCATGATACTTTTAGGAATTAATAATCCAAACCACAGAATACAGGGTCTGAGGACAGGATCATATTACCAGGGTTTCTTCCTGAGGACCCTCATGGGGAGTTTGTAACCTGGGGTTCGTTAACACCCAGGAGGTCACTGGTAGAGTTCAGAGTAGGAAACTCCTGAGTTGTATGCAAAATTGTGAATATAGTGTAGGCATTTTTGGCTACAAGGTCAGTAGCTTCCATCAGATTCTCAAAGAGGACTAGGGCCTCAAAAAATACAAAGAACCACTTGTTTGTCTGCTGTGTAAGGCCCTCCCCAACCTGCCCCAGCCCCTCTCTCCTGCGTATTTTGACCACCTCCCAACCCACAGCCTGGGGTCCAGGCACAGGATTTAGGTGCAGCTTCCTGAATGTTCTGTGCTTGTTCAGATTTCTTTGCCTTTGCCAGTGCTGCTTTGTCTTTGTGTCCTAGCCCACCTGCTGAACTCTTGCTCATTGTCTAAGACCCAGCTTAAGCCTAAGCCTTTGCTGACCCATCCCCTCTGGGCAGAGCTGATTGCCCCTTCCTTGGAGCTAGCATCAAACCTTAAACAGGTTTGTTGGAACACTTACTACACAGTACGTTGAAACTATTTATCCCTTTGTCTGTTTCACCCAGAAGACTAGGTACTTCTTAAGGGAAGGGGCTGTTCTATGCATTTCTGAATAAGCCTTTTGTGTGAACCCTCAGTAAAATTTGTTAAATTGACCCAAATAAGCTGTTTTAACCAAAAGGGCCACAGCATGTAGGTATTAATAAAAGTGCTCTTTAATTGTAGAAGACACAAATAAGTGGAAAGATATCCCATGTTCATGGACTGGAAGAATTAATATTGTTAAAATGTCTATAATACTCCAAGTGATCTACAGATTTAATGCAATGCCTATCAAAATTCCAGTGATTTTTTTACAGAAATAGCAAAAAGAATCCTAAAATTCATATGGAATCGTAAAAGACCCCAAATAGCCAAAGCAATCTTGAGCAACAAGAACAAGGCTGGAGGCATCACATTTCCTGATTTCAAACTACATTACAAAGCTATAGTAATTATCTGAAATATATGGGAAGCTCCTACAACTTAATAGCAAAACAACAAATAACTTGATTAAAAAATCGGTGAAGGACCTGAACAGACATTTCTTCAAAGAAGACATATAAATAGCCAACTGGTGTGTATGAAAAGATGCTCAACGACACTAATCAAGGAAATGCAAATCAAAAACCGCAATGAGCTGTCATTTCACACCTGTTAGGATGGCTATAATAAAAAGAACAAAGGATAACAAGTGTTGGCAAAGATGTGGAGAAAAGGGAACCTTGGTACTCTGTGGCTGGGATGTAAATTGGTACAGTCATTATGGAAAACAGTCAAAAATTTTAAAAACAAAACTACCATGTGGTCCAGCAATCCCACTTCTGGGTATTTATCCAAAGGAATTGAAGTCAGGATCTTGAAGAGATATCTGCAGTCCCATGCTCACTGCAGCGTTATTCACAGTAGCCAAGACGTTGTCTATCCGTGGGTGAATGAAATAAAGAAAATGTGGTATAAACGTACAATGGAATATTATTCAGCCTTACAAAAGAAGGGAATCCTACCTTTGTGACAACATGGATGAACTTAAGTGAAATAAGCCAGGCACAGAAAGACAAATTCTGCCTGACCTTTATTATGTGTAGAATCTAAAATAGCGAAATTCGTAGGGGCAGAGAGCAGAGTGGCGGTCGCCAGGGACTGTGGGGAGGGGAAATGGTGAGGTGTTGGTCCGAGGGCACAAAGTTTCAGTTACGCAAGATGAGTACGTTCTGGAGAGCTGCTATACTGCCTAGTGCCTGTAGCCAACAGGATTATATTGTGTACTTACAATTTGCAGACAGGGTAGATCTTATGTTGTGTTCTTACCACACATACAGGAAAATAATAAAAATAAAGGAGCAAGAGAAACTTTGGGAGATGACGGATGAGTCTATGGCCTTGATGTTTTTTCACCAATGTATACTTGTCCTCCAAACTCACGGAGCCATATGCATTAAATATGGACCGCTTTTTACATGTCAATCATACCTCAATAAGGTGGTTAAAAATACTCTTTGTTTTAAACCTAGAAATTTCAGCACTGCTGTTATTAGGAAGTTGTGCCTCTCCACCCCCTCCCTCCCGCTACTGACATGTCCTTGGGTTTGGAACAGGCTAAGTTTGTGTCACCAGGAGACAAGGAAGGGAGGTTGCCCTGTGGGCCATCAGAGCACTTGTCCTAATGCAGGGGTGAGAGGCTAAGGCTGCAAACAGAGGGTTGGGAGGAATCAACAGAAGTGTGTTCATTGAAACCATATTTGGCCCTTGTCACCAGGAGGTCGTAAGGAAGAAGCTGCAATACAAGGGGAGGGAGGGGCCAAGGCTTGCTGAGCACAGCCTGGGCTCCCAGGGTGGTGCTCGGTGTGGTACATTGTCCCCACAGACCTGAGCTGGGGTTCCCGTGTTCCCTCATTTGTGAATGGGGACACTGATGCGGAGGTGGCACAGCTGGTCACAGGCAGGGTCAGAACTTGCTGCAGTGGTCCCTTTGCACGGCTGGGCGTTGCCGTCTCCCATGGCTGTTGGGGGGCGTGGGGTCATCACGGAGCCCGAGCAAACCGGGGGGATGCCCGGCCCCACCGCCTCTGGCTCTGCAGCGTCGCGATGGTTCGGCCAGTCTCAGGCACTGTTGTGCGTCTCTTTCCACACGTCCTTATGTCGTCAAACGAGACACGGGGTTGTGCTCACTCAAAACCACCATATCTCTGGTCTTTAGAAAGTTCTTTTGAATGAAACTATTAAGTTAATTTAATTGAAGTTTATTTTCCTATGACAATTTTTTCCTCTTTATAAAATGATGGTATATGCGCATTGAAGAGAGTTTAAAAACTACAGTGAGGCGAATGGAAGAGGATGGGAATCGTCCGTAATGCTATCGTGTATGATAGTGTCAATAACAATAATAACATGCATTGAGTGATTACTGAGTTGTAAGCACTATTCTGAGTGTTTTAACATACCATTATTATTAACCCTTTTTGATGAACGAGGAAAACAGACTCAGAGAGGTTGAGTAACTTGGCGGAGGTCACACAGCCGGGAAATGATAAGATTTTAATACACACCGTTTGACTCCAGGGCCGAGGCTCCTAACTCCCTCTTTCTTGTGTGAAACAGCAATGGCAATGAATTTTGAAAGGGAGGAGTTGAAACTGTCATATTGAGTTCTACTGCCACTGGAATCCAGAAGTCTTGATTATAATTGTCAGGTAGGGACCACTAGTTTCAGGGATCTTTAGATAACAACACCTAGAGGTTCTTTAACTCAGGCTTTATGAAGACGGAGAGAGTTATTAAGAACCGCTGACACATGCTCCAGGATGGGAACTGTGCTCAGCGTCACCACACGCTCATAGGGATGATCGAGGGATGGAACGTGGACTCTTCCCCTCCTCAGCAAGAGACAGCTCCGGCCGGGTGGCTTTACACCTGTCCTGCAACCTCTGCCCTGTGGTCTGGTGCCCCATGGCGTGGCTGAGTACCCGCAGCTTCTCCCCTTGGTGCCCCCGTGGCTAATGACAAAGAGTCCAGGGTCTTCCTGGGTTGATCCACATGTTGACCCTGAGGCTCAGCAGTTCTGTGTTCCTAACGGGTCCCTCGGGGCTGCATCCCTGGTGGGGGAGCCGTGTGTGGAGGGGACAGGGGGTTCTAGCAGCAGGGGCCCTTGTGAGAACTGCCCCCAACAGCATTAGCTTCGCCATTCCCGAGGAAGTGGTTTATCCCGTGGACCATGGGTCTGCTCGTGTAGTCTCACTTAAGAGTCCTGGGTGTAGTGATCGGGACTACACCTCAAGAAAGGTGGGCTGAAACAAGATCTGGTCCAGAGAAGTGTTTGGGAGAGTTTTCAGTGTGGAATGATTCCCTCTAGAATGGCAACAGGCTTCCTGAGGGACCGAGCCTGCCTGTGTCCTTCCGGGTGGTGGGGCCTGTGCCTTCCTCTCCAACAGTGACTCCTTCTCCCTAGGGATCCCGAGGAAGGGGGATGCGGTGTGGAGGGGAGCCCAGCACTGTGAGTGGGGCTGGGCATGACACGTCCCCACGGGAGTCCTGTCACACGGAGTGTGTCCAAGATGAAGGACGAACATACGGTGCAAGGAGAGGGCCTGGGCCCTGCGTCCTGGCTCAGCTCCGCTGTTAACCTTGAGTTCTTCAGCACTCTCCTTCCTGAGTTGCAGACACCCTGCCCCCACCTTCCAAAGTCCCCTCCCACTGTGTGGCTGCTGTGAGTAAGGATGGAACTTGTCAGGGACTTCAGGCCTCCATGGATGGGCATGAAATGGAAATGCAAGGCGGCGATTAATAATCTTGCTAGAGGAACGCCTATGGCTTTGGTACCTTCCTGATCCCACCAGGTTCTGGGACTGAACGCAGCATCAGAACAGCTAGGTTAGGGCGGGGGGTGTTGGCATTGCCTGACTGTCCAGCTTAAAGCTGTCATGCAGAGCACTGCATGCCTCCCCTGGCAGCCTGCCCCTCGGGCTCTGGCAGCGTTTCCTCTACACGCTCGTGCCTTGCATGCCTCAGTGCCTTTGCACGGGTGCTCCCATCTGCGTTAAGTCTTCTTCCCTTCCCTCCCCTCCACTCATCCTCAGGAGACAGCTCAGTCGTCATCCCCTCTGTAAAGCCTCACCTGGAAGCCTTTCCTAGACATCATCACCCTCCTCCCTCCCTCTACTGGGGCTCTTAGCAGCTGTGCCACTAGACTGTGAGTCCCGGGGCCAGAGACCCTGCCTCGGGCATCCTCGGACCTCTCCGTCCTAGCACACAGTGACCTCAGCAGGGGGCTGGGTGGTGGTGTGGGTAGGGCTCAGTCAGAATCTGGTCGGAGGTGACCAGACGGCCACACAGATGTACAGTCTCCCCAGCACTTTCGAGGCAGCAATCAGAGGAGCGGAGGAGGAAGGTGTTGTGGGGAGACAGTGGAGCTGAGCAGGGAGATGTCCTGTTGGTTCTAACCATTCAGGAATTTTTTTTGTTGTTGTTCTGACATAAACATTTGGTTTTTCCACAGAAACATCTGCCAAGGGAAATCAGAAAATCTTTCTTAGGGAGGGACCAGACATCACATGAGCTTGTCATTATTATTTTTTAATTAAAAGACAGCAACTGCCGAGTGTTTGGTAAATTCAGGCCCCTCCCCATGGGTCTACTAATATGCTGAAATCTGGGTTTAATGTGCTGAATCTATTTTTTATAAGAATCTGTTACTGAACTTGCTCGGTGGGAAGAGCCTTGTTAGAGCTTTAAGAAACTTCTCATTAGCGGGATAAATGTGCCGGATGAGGGGGGGAGCATGCAGCCGGGTGCTGCTGGGCGCCTGCCAGGGTGCGCGGGGCTGCCGGGCTGGGGGGCTCCTGGAGGTTGCTGTGGGAGGGCACGTGCAGGGGCAGGACGGGGGGAAAATGTGGGCATAGGCACCCTGCCCGAAGCCTGCGGGTAAGAAGAACACCCGTCCCTGGCACTGGTTGTGGTGCAGGCTTGCTGGACTCCGAGGCCCCGCTGTCTCCCTTGCACTGCCTGGCACCCGGGAGCGCCCACCGTGTGCTCTACACACCATGCCACCTTATGAGTGCTGGCTACGACGGCAGGACTGTAGGAGAGGACCCAGTGCCATGGATGCACAGCGATGGATCTTTAATTCTGGTTGAGGGTTGGGGGTGGGCAAAGATGTGCAGAGTCAATTGCACTAGCTGGAGCTGTGGCACCCAAAGGCCAGGGGACTCCAAGCAGAAGGAACGACCCCTGCAAGGCATGGTGGCAAGGACACGGGAAGCGTGGTCAGAGGAGGGCAGGCCGCCTGGCTCTGCTGGACAGCATGCTTGCAGGAGAAGTGGGGGCGGGGATGACGCTGGCCTGGCTGGGGGCTTCAGACTTTCTCTTCTAAACAGTGAGCTTTAAGAGAGAGGATGACACGGTCCTTTTGACATTTTGGGAAGAGTGCTCCTTGGCAGCCAGGAGGCTGGTGGAGAGCAGAGGACCGTCTGCCACCTGTATGAAACTCCAGAGCAGCACCCTGGGGCAGAGGTCCACCCTTGGGTCCCCACCGCCACACCCCAGCTCCAAGATCCCTTCATTTTATAGACAGGACAGCAAGGTCCTGAGAGGTTAGTGATTTATCAGACCTCACTCAGAGGCAGTGGCCGAATTCGCAGGGGAGAGAGGGCCCCCTTGCATAGGACAGCATCTGCTCCAGGCACATATTAGCCCCAGGAGCCTGAGACTGTACAATGCCTGTCTGACAGGCGGGCCTGGCAGGGCCTCCAGCATGGCACAGCCCGAGACGGGGTGTGTGGCCAGGTCTTCCCTCTTGCCAGCTTTGTCACCTAGGCAGCTCTGGGACCCAGAGGGCTCTGAAGGCTGCTCCGTTGCCTAGCTATTTCTTATCGGAAGAAACAGGTCCCCGGGTGGTACAGTCAGACAGCCGGTGTGGACAGACACCAGCTAACAAGGAGGGATACCATTGTGGGGCGCCGCAGTAGCACCTGTGTGAAGGCCCCTTTCCCGTCAGAGGGCGTGAGGGTGCAGACAGGGTGGGAGGGGTGCAGCAGGCACTCTCCCCGGGCCTGGTGAGGTGATATGTGGTGAACCGCGCCTCAGCTCACAGCGGCAGCTGGGACCAGATGGAGCGGAGGACCAGGAGGGCTGACTTGGGAGCCGCTGGGCGAGCTGGAGTGCAGAGGACTGGGGGAGATAGGCAGCTGCTACCACGAGGGAAGGCCAGGGAACCCTCTGGTGGACAGAGCCCCTAGGGACCGAGGAATCTCAGCTCAACTGCCAAGGCTGCCGCCAGCCTGTGTGGCCCCTTTGTAGCCTTTAGCACAAAGCTCCCCATGGATATGGAGGTGTGAAGGTGTGAGGCTGACAACAGCTTCAGCCATTTCATTGTCAATAAATTGGCTTTTATCATTTAAGCCAGTTCCAGTTGGGTTTTCTGTCACTTGCAGTGGGTTTGGGTCTAAGTGTAATGAAAAGCCATTAAAGGATTTTGAGCAGAGGAAGCGCCATGGCCTGATTTACATTTTAACAAGATGGTTGTGGCTGCCTCGGGGCAATGGGCTGTGGAGGGCAAGAGTGGGGCGGAGGCTGCGCAGGAGGCTGGCCCAGCTGGCAGGTGCAGGGGAAGGGGCTGGACTTCAGGTGGTCGCAGTGGAGGGGACAGAGGCACCGAGTCGTGGTGTGTGTTGAGTGAGTGTCTGGGACTGCCGCTGCAGGCCTGGGAGCGAGAGGCAGGATCAGGGTTTCGAGTGACTGGGCGGAGGGGGCTGTGAGGTGACACTGACTAGGAGAGGGCTTGGGGGATGTGCGTGGGAGGGTTCAGGTTCTCTTTTGAGCAGATGCTGCTTAGACAACTAAGCAGAGATATCAGGCCAGCAGTCGGGTGTCATCTGCCTCTTGCCCAGGTGCAAGGCCAGGGCTAGAGACAGAATCTGGGAGTCATCAGCGCTGGAGGGGACAGTGAGAGGTAACGCAGTGAGGAAATACAGACACTGAGAGGAGGGCTGAGCACTGAGTCCTGGGGTAGCTAGTATCCAAGTCAGGCAGGGGTGGACACGGAGCAAGGGTGTATAGGGAGAGGGGAGGCAGGCAGGGAGTGCGGTGTCACCGCAGCACAGAGAGGCAGGAAGGGAAGGAGAGGCCCGGCGTGTCCCTCGGTGCTGCTGGGGAGTCACACGGGAGAAGAATGCAGATGTGAGTGTAGGACTCAGCGCATGGTGGTTGTCAGTGACCTTGATGAGAAGTGACTGAGGAGCCGAGAGAGGAGAGGGACAGGGCCGTGAGCACAGAGTTCTCCGCGCTGTGCTGTGAGCAGGAGACGAACAGAGCCGCGGCTGGACAGGAACGTGGGGTCCAGTGAGGGCCTGTTCAGAGACAGGAGATGGCAGAGCATGAGCATGTAGTGATGGGAATGATCTAGAATGGGGGATAATCCGGTGGCGGAGACTTCCAGAATGAAGGCTTTGGAACAGTGAGGGGTTGGGACCCAGGAGACGAATGGTTTGGCCTCTGATGGGAGCAGGAACGTGTCTCCCACCCCAGATGGAGAGAGGACAGAGAATGTGGGGCCAGAACAAAGGGGCCTGTAGCTTTCATCGTGGGTTGTTAACAAGTTCCCCTTTGCTTGTTTTCCCAGTGGACTAAGAGGCAACGGGCTGAGCGTGCTAAGGGGAAAGGCATAAGGTCGCAGGCCAAGGGAGCCAGGGACAACTTGGCTGGGATCTGTAGGAGGGTCACAGGGCACTGCTGGGGGCCCACTGGAAGCTTGTGGTTGGTTGTAAGTTGAAAGCGCAAGTAATCAACCGGGTTTTGTGGTTCTCTCCGGAAACGTTCAGTTGCTGGTGCAGGCAGGGAAAGGACAGGTAGCTGGGTTAGGTGGATTTGGGACTCAGCAGGTGGGAATGAGGATTGGGATTGTCAGCCAGCAGGCCGTAGGTGGAGGGTATAGATGAGGCTGCCCAGAGAGAGTGCGTAGAGTGAGAGAACAGGGCCAGTGGCCACACCCTGACCGTCAGTATTGGAGGGAGCGGAGAGAAAGGAGGAGACACGGGAAGCCAGGAGAGGTAGTGCTGTGACACCCAGAGGAAGGAGAGTGGGAGCGGCCAGCCCTGCCACATGCTTCTGAGAAGTCACAGCAGGCAGGAGGAGTGGGGGTGGGCTAGAGTAAAGAAGCGGGAGGGGGCCGTGGAGGCAGAGAGCGTTTAGCAGGGATTACCAGCCTTCGAACCTGAGGAACTTGACCTGGGCCTGGAGAAATGAGAAATTGGCTAATTTTCCAAGAGGCTACAGGGAAAAGGAGTTTTGACCTGAACTTGGGGATTATATCTGCAGCCAGCAGGCTGCACTCGGCTTCCTCAGGGCCTGGAGCAGTGAGCAAGAGAGCCCTCTGGACCTGGAGAGGGGAGAGAAGTTAAAAGGGCTCAGGGGACAGGCCGGGCGCGAGCACCACAGAACTGCTGAACCTGGAGCCAGCGAGTAACCGTAAATTGCCTGCCCTGTGTCACTCGTGCCCGGAGATTTCTCTCTCTGCGGTACAGTGACTGTGCCCTCGAAACACTGGCGCAGTGGAGGAGAGGCGGGGGAGGGCGGGAAGGTTCGAGTCCCAGGGTCAAGGTCGGGTTTTAAAACAGAGAAGCCACTTTGGAGTCTGGTGCAGGAGTGACCAGGGTGGATTTGGGGGCACTTAAATTTAAGGATGATGTTAAAGGTTTCACACCCACCCGCACCCACAGTATCTGGACTAGCCTGTGCTGTAGGCACCCAAAAGGCTGTACAAAAGGAAGGTAGATGAATACATGAAGTTTAAAAAACTGGAGTTGGGCCCAAATGGGATCAGCAAAAATATCTGTGAATCTACAGATGAGTTTTTGAGCCCAGGATACCATGGCAGAGATAGTTTGTGTTTAGCCCTGGATAGTTATTCTCAGCCACAAAAGCCCTTGCAGCATCTCCGGCATGTTAGTTCTGTCCTCTCTTTTAGAGTCCAAGTGGGGGTCAGGTCTCAGCGTTGGACGACAATGTCTCCCATCCTTGCAGCCCCTGCATGGGCTCCTGGCTCTGCTTAGGTTCTGTTTTTCTCCAAGTTTCTCTCCACACTCCCCAAACTGGTGCGTAGTAGAAAGTCAAGGGGAGAGGTTTGGCTTCCTTTTCCTTGCTGATCCTTGAGAGTCGGGCTTACTTGGAGAGCCTCGTGCATCTGCTCCCCTCCTTCCGTATGAAGAATGTCTGCTCTGTTAGGGAGGTGTGGGGAGGACAGCAGGGGAGGAGGCGGGGAGGGGGACCACAATCAGCCTGCACGCAGGCATCCTGAAAAGTTGGTGCCCAGAAGCGCACAGGATGGAGCTGGTTGCTTCTGAAGCATGTGCGACATGAGGAACCTCTCTGCAGCCCCAGCCCACACGGTGCTGCCCACGTGTCCTCCAGGCCGTGCAGCGCGGGTCACAGTGCAGTTGTGGCTGTGCTATCTGCCCGTCTTTCCCATGACTTCATGCCTAACTCCCGCACATGGAGCCAGTGAGCCCCGGGAAGGCCTGTGCTGTTGGCAAATGATTCCAAGTGCAGAGCCCAGCAAGTGGCTTCCTGTCGATGCATCAGGGCTGGGAGCTCTCCTGCTTGGGTGGGGAACCAGAAGCCACTGGGAGGCAACAAGGGCCAGATGAGAAGTAGGAGAGCATCTCTGGAGCTGACACAGCAGGTATAGGCCTGGCTTTTGTTTTTCCAAGTCTGATTTGCATCGAGGTTGCTAAGAAAGCTTTCCACTGGACTGCTTATTTACTTGATTCGCTGAGCCAACACTCACGCACTTTCTCATCTTCTCTCAGTAAAATCCACTCTGGAGCCCAGGCTGCTGCCAGAGGCTCACAGCGGGCATCCTTCCCCTCGCGATCCACCTGCCTTTCCGACATGCCCGCTCCTGGGCAGTTTCTTATTTGGCAAATGGAACTGAGAAGCGCCTAGGTGTCGAGATGGGAGGAGGGCAGGGAGAAGGCCCTCCCCATGCCCAGGGAGGCTGTGAGTGGCAGGAAGGAGAGGCCTGGGGGTTTCTTCCCACTGTCATCGTTATAGATGTCCCTGCCCACTGGGCATCATGGCCTTGCTGGGGCCGTGTGTCTTGGGGACAAAAGAAACTGCCTTGCCTTGGATGTGACAACTTAGGCAACGGCAGTGTTTGCACTGGCACTTCCTTCCCATCACGTACGGGTCACATTTCTGTTTATTAATAAATTGGCTGTTGGCTACTTGAAACCGATTTTCTCACAGAAATACATTTGCAGGAGGGGGTGAGGTTGCCATGCCAGCACACAGAGATCTGTTTAACGTGGATTAAAGCAAATTATCTGATGGTTGGAGGGGGCAGGTCTAGGTCAAGGCTTAAATTGAAGGGAAGGTGGTGGGGGGCGTAGGGTGAGCCTGGGAGAGGAGGAACATCATTGCTGCTGGGCCCCTGTAATGGTGCAGTCCAGGAGCGTGTCCATGCATTCATTCACGTAGTCATTCATACATTAATTCATGATTCCTTTATCTCACGCCCTGTACGCGATTCCTCAACAACCTTGTTTGTTCTACCCTCAAAATATGCCCCGGCTCTAATAACCACTTGTCACCTTTTGCTAGCTCCCGTCCTGGTCCTGACCACCACCACCCTCTCTTCACCCCCCACAATCTGTTCTGCACGTCACAGTCAGAGCCAACCTTTTAAAATGCAAGTCAGATCAAGTCACTCCACAAGGACAGCTCAAAGTGCTTCCAGGAGGCAGCGCCTACCACCCCCCACCCCTCCCCAATCAATGCCCCTTCCCTACTGCCTACTGCTCAGAGAGGTGTGGGTTAAGGTGTTTTTTTTTGTTTGTTTGTTTTATTTGAAAGACAAGCCTAGTTTTTATTAAGCAGTTTTACACAACTAGCTATTCATCATCTGTAAGTTAAAACATTGTAAGTTTGTATTTTCCGCTACTCAATTACAAAATCTTCAGACAACATTGAGAAACATTCAAACGGCTGCCTTCTTTTGGATCATCCTGGTGTCCCTGCAGCCCACCCCGTCTCTCTAAGGCCCTGGGCTCCTGACATCCTGGATAAGGCCTGTCTTGGGGATGGGCTTAACCCCTTTGCTTTGGGAGGGGAAAAAAAACTGCACCCTCCTCTCACCTCCTGCATATACAGAAGAGGAACACTTTAAAAAAAAAAATCTGTGCTCCATAGGTTCATAATTACAGTAATCCATCTCTTCACTGCTCCTTGGTTAATTGTGACTGGCAGTCACTCCCCCCCCACCTCCCACCCCCCCTCCCCCGTGTCCGTGGAGCCCAACTCGGTGTGCTGGGCCTCTCATGCCTCCTCATTCGTCACTCCCCTCCCCTCGTCCTGCCACCCGTACCTAGGTCCTGGCCTCCCTGCCTGGACCAGCCAGGCTCCTCCTGCCCGTGGAACGTACTGACCTCTGACTCCTTCTGCAGAGTTGGCCTGACCATGGCTTAAATTACCCTGACTCAGGGCAGACAGCTTGTCCTTGGAGTCTGCTTGAGGACAGCATTCAGGGACTCAGGGCTGAGTGTCTTTCTCTCGTGGCTCCATCGTGCTGCACGATGGCCATGTTTTATGACCACATAGAATGTGGGGACTGGAAGAGCTTGAGCAGGTCATTTTGTCCCTCCCTCCCTCTACTGTCCCTCTCCCCCTTTGAGGACTCCCATGTTCAGCGTGTTGTCCCTTTCCTCTACCTACAGTCTCCCTGCTGCAGACTCTAGTTCTGCCACGTCAGGGGGAAAGAAAGCAGTACCTCCTGCCGCCCAGGCCCCTCTCAGGCCGTGCCTGCCCCGGCTGCTGCTGTCCTGCCGGCCGCAGCCTTTTCTCTGGACCACTTGTTTACAGTTGCCCAGCCTCTCAGCTGTCTGGATGGTAGGAGTACCCAGCCAAGACAATCTGAATTAATTTTGCAAGTATAATTTCATCAGACGACCTATCAAGCTCTTCCCTAAATCAAGACATCTTGTGGCTGCCCTGAGCCTATTCATCATGTAAGTCAGCCCCTGAAATACCAGCCGGCTCAGGCCAAAATGTCAGCTTTCTTGTCTGAATCCAGAAGGGGTCTTCTTTATACCCAGATCTGCCACTGAGAGGCCTCTTACTGTCTGTTCTTTTGCTGGTAATAACGTCAAGAAGGCATTAGTGGTGGTTGTCCGAGTAAAGGCACATGGAACAGAATCCCTGTTTTGACCCTTATTAGCTGTGCAACTTGGCGCAAGTTACTTCACCTCTCTGAGCCTCAGTTTTCTTATATGTAAAATGGAAATAGTATTTACTTTAGAGGGATGTTATGAGGTTAAATGAGACAAACCTACATGAAGTGTCTGTAGCATGGTAGGTGCTATAAATGTAAGCTCCTTTCCCCCCCACATGCAGTCAGTTAAAAACTCCTCAGATGTTCTCAGTACAGACAGTTGTGCTAATATAGAGACATTTATACACAACATAAGTGATAGAAAATTAACAAGTGAGTAGATTATATATAAGTGACAGTTCCATGTATTTAGTTGATAGAGAGGCTTCAGGGGACATTTTAGGTGCACGTAGAAAGTGGGCAAGAGCATTCACCTTCTGGACATGGTGTGTGTTGCACAGGTTGGTTCTCTCTTGCATCCTCCTCTGTCTCTTGCTCTGACTCCTCACCTGTGAGTATCTGGTTTCACAGCGACTTCTGAGATCCTTGTTAAGGACTCACCATGGTGATGCTGAAGGACCCTCCCTCATTTGTTTGCTGTGTTTACTCTTCTGGTCACCTTCCCAGGCAGCTGTTGACCAGAGCCATTTAGGACCAGGCAGAGGGAGGTGGAGAAGCTGGGGATTAGTTACTGACAACTTAGACTAGGACTCCTTCCAGAGAAGTCCTTAGGCTACATGGTGGCAATTCTGCTCTAAGCCTGGGCTCACAGGAGCTGTGGAAGTGAGGTCCTCAGGCCCCCAGGAATAGCTCTGGAGGGGCCCAGACTCTGAGCTTCCGCTACCTTCTTGGCCGTGGATGAATAAGGCCCGTGGGCACCAGCACCCCAGTGACGGCCATCCTTTGCTGGGTACTTACCTGTGCGGGGCACTGAGCAGAGCAGGCCAGGCAGAGCCTATTCCTGTCCACCTGTCCTCCCAGTCCTGACCAGCTGTGGTGCTTAATCACACACTGTAATCTGTATTTTCTCTGGCATTTCAGGAGAATGTAACTTACCCTTTTTAGCACCAAAATTTAAAAAAATCGTTTTGGCCACTTTAATGACATATTTCCATCCAAATGGACATAAGTATGACTCATGTGGGTACTTTTTTTTTTTTTTGAGATAGAGTATTACTTTGTTGCCCAGGTAGGGTGTAGTGGCGTCATCATAGCTCACTGCAACCTCAAACTCCTGGGCTCAAGTGATCCTCCTGCCTCAGCCTCCCAAGTAGCTGGGAGTACAGATGCACGCCACAGTGCCCAGCTAATTTTTTTCTATTTTTTTGTAGAGATGGGGTCTTGTTCTTACTCAGGCTGGTCCCGAACTCCCAGCCTCAAGCAATCCTCCTGCCTTGGCCTCCCAAAGTGCTGGGATTACAGGCATGAGCCACCATGACTGAACTGCATGCTTTCTTAAATAGCATGCACAGAACATGATTTGGTTTTCATTACTCAGGGTCGTTATTATAAATCAGCTGCTACCCTGTGCTCTAATGAATGGGATACCCCTGGGACAAATAGGCTATTGTGTTTTCACCCACATCAAGTAGCCTAAGACTGCTGAACTTTGTGAGTTCTTTATCCATTTTTATGTTTTCCTCTTTTACTTTATCAGTTGCTTCCTACTTTTGCCAGAATGCTTGCCTCTTCTGTGTTCTGCATTAAATGCAGGCCTGAGAGGGTCTCTCTGGTTCCTTCTGAAGTCTTTTCGTTTCCTTCTCTATCTCAGGACAGAGTTGAGTCCCTAAGTAGGTGGCGTTCCTGTACCACCTCCTACTGGTGCTGCACTGTTTTGAGTATACGCCCGTTTTCCAAGCAGATGTTATGATCCATTGTAGACAAGGGACCTCACGTCCCGTTTGTCATGCTGTCCACACAGCAGTGCTCTGGGTGTGTCAGGGACCCTACACAATGTGTACATTAAATTTACGATGACTCTACTGCACAATGAGATATGGAATTCAACTGAATACAGTGTGTATATGGCGTACACAGAGTTGTACACGAGAAAGCAAGTGTGTTTCCATCAGGCACAGAAAAGAGACTGTATGATAGTAAGAGTCAAATTGAGGTTCTAATTTTAGCTCCTCCGTTTACTAGTTGGTGTGCCTCAGTTTCCTCATCGATGAAATGGGATAATTATAGTGGCTACCTTGCGAGGTTGTGAAGATTAAATGAGATCACGGCTGTTAAAATTGCTTAGCACGATACCTGGCACAAAATAAACGCTTTGATGGTAACAACAATAATGAAAACGCTTAACTGTCTGGTTTGGCGGAAGGGCGGTGGGGATGGCATGAGCTATGCGGGGGACTTTCTGTGGGTCCTTCCCGTCTGCCAAGGACTTCATCCCCTCCCTCACTCCTTCCACGCCTCTGGGAAGATCTTTATTTGGCCTCAGCCCTAGATGGGTATTAATGCGGAAATGTTAGGGCTGGAGATTTCCACAGCCTTTGAATAATAGACATTTGGAAAATTAAATATTTCTGTCAAGTGTGCCATAAATCTCGGCTATTTAGGAAGGTGAGAAATTAAAGTCGCAAAATAGCCAGAGAGGGAGGGAGCCTGTCCAGTCCCCCGTGTGTGGTCTCTGGGTGGGGACGGAGCTGGGGGGACAGGACTGGTCCCTGGGCTGAGGGGCAGCTGGGGGAGGTGGGCTGCTGCAGGTCATCCGCTTGGCAGTCTCTGAAGAGCAGAAGGTTTTGAGGGAGTGAGTGCTCCTGCCTCCTGTTCTAGGTCTGTGTCAGGGCGGCCTGCTGGGCTTCAAGCCGTCCTCTCCCTCCTCCCCTTTGTGCCTTGGCCTTCCCTCCCACCTGCCCACCAGCAAGGCCTCTCCGGTCCCCTGACTCAGAGATGCAACGTGGTGCTGCCGACAAGGCAGTATGACACATTCCTTCTCCTGCTGGAGAGGCCACTCGGGGTCTGGGGCAGCCTATTGTGGGATTCCCCAGGGTACCTTGTAGGTGTCCCCCGATCCAGCGAAGGCAGAAGCCACGAGAGGGTCTCCTGTACAGAGAGGGCCTCCCAGACCACACACAGGGGGCAGCCCATATGTCCCTAGGGGTCAGGAAATAAAAGAGAAGGCTATCTGGGTGAAGCCTCTTTACCTCCTTCCAGAAGAACAAGACCACCCCTCATCTCTTTTCTCTCCTTCCCCAAGATGACCCAGAGACACATAACCGCCCTCTGTCTTGTCTTTGTTTCTTTTTCCTGCCTCCTCACCCATTCGTACATGAGGATTTGACTCTCGACTGATGATCTGATGCTGGGATCATGATTTAGTCACCAGTTCTTTGTGGCCCACTTGAAAAGGGCTACAAATAAACCAAAGCACATCCAGGAGGGAATGGCCCTCGGTAAAGAGCCCCAGCAGCACGTCGTGTTCCTGCTCTCCTCATTCGTTCACTCCACAGCCGAGAGTAAGTGGCTGGGACGCGCCACGTGTGCTAAACACTGAGCAAACGCAAAGAGTAAGAGAGTCTGCTCACTCCGTGCCAGGTACTGTGCTAAATCCTTTAACCACATGAATTCATTTAGCCCTAACAGCCTTAAAATATTACTATGACCTATTTTAATATGGAATCTGTGATTCAGAGAAATTAAGTGATGTCCCAGATGGAAGAGCTGAGAATCACGCTGACATCTGACTAACCCCAGAGCTGAGACATTTAATCACATGCCAGTAAGGCCTTGTTGAAAAGTCAGCAGGGACCCGGGCCCTACCCCTAAGGAGCTCATCTGCCCATCCGTGAAGGAGCAGATGAGTATATCTAGGGGGCTAACTCAATCTAGGATGGATAGCAGGGAACCATGGAGGGCTTCCAGGAGGAGGTGATACCTGAGCTAATCTGGAAGGATGTGCAGAAGGAGCCAGCCAGGGAAAGAAAAGAGGTTAGGGGGTCACGGGGCTGGGGAAGAGCTTGCACAAACACACAGAAGTGAGTGAAGACTTGGGTTTGGAGCCAGGGTGCAAGGGGAGGGAGAAACAGCTGGAGAGGTGACACTGATCAGGTTATAGAGGGCCCTGTATATCAGGCTAAGGGCTCTAGGAAACCGCTTCGGAGATTTATACAAAAGGGAACAGGTTGAGATCCCCTGGTAGTGGTAGGGCAGGATTAGTGAGAAATGTGTGTGGGGCTTTAACTAAGGCCTGGAAGTGGACTAATTTGAGAGAACTTCTAGAACGTAGAAACAACAGGACTTAGTAATGACTGGACATGGGGTGTCGTGTGTGGAGGAGTCAGGTCTGGGGACCAGAATGGGCAGTGAGTCCTCAAATATGCAAGGTCCAGCTGCTTGGTGGCAGTGAGGGACCCCATTTGGCCTTATGTGGATGAAGTAGCTGCATGATGACCACTGGGCTGTGGGATGCACGTGACTATTGAGCTGTCAGGCATACAGGCAGGCATCCAGCTGGCCCAGCTCCCAGGAACTGGGCTGGTGAAATACGCCTCCCCACCTCATCCTGTCCCCAGGCAAACCTGGGAATGGGCTCCCTTCTTTGTGGGTTGCAGAGGAAATAGACTCTCTGTTAGAAATATGGACAATGTCTATTATTGGCCTCTTTTTCCGTGTGGTCTAGGGATTGCTTGGCCAATAAGCATTTTGCTTTTGGGTGTAGCTTCTCCTGAGATACTAGCATATGGCTGCTTGGAAAGCAGCTGCTTCAGGAAAAGAACTATGGGATCCCGGCGGGGGGTTTCAGGTTCCCCCACACCCCAGCTTCTCTGGGCTCTAGAGAGCAATTTCTGGGGCCTGCATGAACCTGATGCCCAAGAACAAGCTTGTAAAGGAGATACAATAATCCCTATAATTTTTGGTCCCTGGGAAGGAAGCAGGGTAGGTAGCAACCTTAACTTTTTGGAGTACAATGTGAAGTTTTGAAAATTGAAGACCAGAAGCTGAGTTCAATCTTGGGCCAAGCTAGGCTAAGGGCTGGGAGAAAGCCACGGTGGCAGTTCTTAAGGGTACTGGTGGGATGGGTGGGTTATGTTCACCATCCAGCTGATCTTCCCCCCAACTATAATACCCAGGGACTGCCAGAACTCTGTCCATTGGGCCTTCTCCATCCAAGGAAATGAGGTGGGGCACCCCAGGTTATAGGGCCCTGAATGCCCTCCACCTGCTTTCTCGCTGGCTGTTTATGCTCCAGGCCTCATCTGCGCACAGCCACTGACGACAGAGGGCCTGCACTCCATCTTTTCTTCTCGGACTACGAGCTCCCGGCTTCTGGAGAATTTGATACAAGGTCCCACCTTTTAAAGGCTGGGGGTTGGGTGGGGGGGATCGTGAGCAAGCGTGTGTAGTGGGAAAGTTGGGGTGGGGGAGGCGATGTCCAGGAGGAAGGGCGCCAGGGCCTGGGCGCGCAGGCAGCCTGGCTCCCTCTCCCACGTGTTCGCCAGGCCTTGGTTACTCTGGCAACTCGCCCGCTCAGAAGGCACCAGGCAGCTGAATCCAGCCCCTTGTTACGGGGGAAAATGCTCTCATTGAAGCGCCAGAGCGGAGCTTCTGCCTTTTATAGTAAGCGGCGCCACCAGCTTCCATTTGTAAACTTATTAGTGTGCGCGTGGGGAGAGGGCCCGGGAATCCGGGAGGGGGAGACGGCCGCCGCATGCTAATCAGGGGCGCCCTGACCCTCTTCCGCCCCCGCAGCACCCCAGCTAGCCACCTTGCCCTGGCCCTCCTGCCCTGATCCCCGACGTTCCTGGAGGAGTGGGGTCGGGGCGCAGGGTTGGGAAGGGTCTAGGACCCAGAGGTCCTAAGGAGATTGGTTCCCTGGGAGGACCCCTCCCCATCTAAGGACTGGGCGGCCCCTGCCTGGCGCTGGGGTGTTGGAACCCGTGGCCGACCCCGCGAGGGCGGCAGCTGCGGCGGGCATGCCACTGCGCCCGCGCCGCTCCGTTTGGAAAGGGCTCAGCCGCCGCTGCAGGAGGTGATTAGCTGGGCAGAGGGAACGGGCAGAGCGAAAGCGTGCGGAGGTGGCTGTTCGCGGCGAGGACGGCGCCCTCCTCGCTGCTTGTCCCTCGAGACTCTGAGTGGGCTGGCGGGCAGCGCGTGGGCCCGCCGGAAGCGGGCTGATTGGACGCGGCTCAGGACCGCGCACAAGGGCGGCTCTTTGTTTACAGCTTCTCTCCCGCTCCCCGCTCCCTCTGCGCCCACCTCCTCCCTTTTCCGGTTGTCTGCTCCGCCCGGGGCGGGGGCGGGGGTCCTGTCTAAGCGCCCGCCTCCCAGTCCCCGCCTCTCCTCCTTCCGTGGGGGCCCCTTTGCCGGTGAGTCTGTCGCAGGCTGGGCAGCGTGGGAGGACGGGCTGCCGAGCCCGCGTCATCCTGCCCCTGGAGAGTGCCGTGTCCTCTCTCACACCACCGCGCCGAGCTGCCGCCACGCAGGACTCTGCCTGCCATGTCACCACCTGCTGCTGACCTCATTAGGGCTCATGTCATGGGGGATGGTTAAAGGACCATGAAAGAATCAGAGCTAAGTGGCTGCAAAGATACTGACAGCCTCACCAGAAAGCCACTTTCCAATGAGCTGCTGCGTTCCCTCCTCCTTTCATTAGCAGGAGGGAGCTGGACAAGTTGTTACAACTGCAGGGAAAACGATAAAAGATGGCTTTGTGTTAGTGTGGCAAATTTTATTAAACCGAGAGAAAGGGTAACTGAAACATGACAGCCGTGTGTGTAGCGCCTCCTGAATTTGTAATAACCCAATCTTGTTCTGAATCATCCCTGCGTTGGCAAAAGGAATATAAAGCATTTTACAGATCCAGTACTGTGAGAGGTACAACAGGGAGCAGCGGGCAGGAGGGACCGGTAGGAGAAGAGGGCCTCTAACCCTGGGCAACGCTCACGGTGAATGCCACTGGAGCAGAAATACAGAGTCTGGCTCCAGGCTTTGTCTGACTAACTACTCCTGCCCCCTGGCTCTTTTCCACATCTCAGTCTTCCCACTTGTGATGCAGAGGTACTGTCTGGCCACATGAGAAAACTTAACTAGTAGCACATTAGTTGCCAGGGAGTGGACAAAACTGTCTTTTCCTAAAGGAAATGAAAAGCAAGACGGGAAACCTAGGAGAAAGTTGAGATACTTGGCCATTCTGAGGTTGGGGTGGGACTTTGGTGCTTGTGCTGATAGGGGTGTCTGTTTCCTGTGCGTTAGCTACTTTGCAAGTGGGCTCCTTATTTCTGTGATGGAGATCTGAGCCTGGCCCACGTAGGTATATCCAAGGTCCAGGAAATGGCAGCCTGGATGTGTACTTTGGTCCTTCATACTCCAAAGCCTATTCTTTGCCTATTACCTTAGGCCTAAGATTTTATTTGACAAATGAAAAGGCAGAAGTTCTTCATTTGTAGAGGCCGTTTAGTGAGCAATTGTAGCTCTTAAGCTGTAAGGGATTTCAAGAGATCTGATATAGGTAAGATGTTCTTTACCCTGCTTTGCAGGGGAAGTAACTGGGTCCCAGAGACATTACCCAGCCTGTCCAGGGTCATCCATCCAGGAAGTGACTGAGAAAGGAGGCAGAATAAGGAGGGCGCTTAACCTATGCCTCACAAACTGTTCCAACAACTTGCAAAGCTTTTTTTGAGTTTAAGTTCAGTTTTCTGCATGAGAGATAGTGCAGTGAAACGGATTCATAACTGGTTGAGCAATTTATGGGTTGAGGTCAACTAAGAGGGATTTTCTAGGGACATGTCTCAGGACTTTGTCCTTGTTCTTACCTTGATGTTTTTGATGTGTTGACTTAAGACTCAGAAAGCTCTCAGCAGAGTAGGAGAGGGTTGGAAAGAGCATTCTGTGTTCAAGTTAGCAAAGCTAAGGGTTTGGAGCAGACTTGTGGACTCTTGGCCAAATGCCTTGAGGGCCAGGACTTGAGAGGGAGACCGCAGAGAGTGGCCAGTACTTCCTGAGCAGGGGAAGAGTGATGAAATGGTTGTCTCCATGACAGAGAGAGACATCCCTGGCCACACTGGGAAGCCCACATTCCCTTCTAAGACCCTTGAGCCTGGTCCTAGGTAGTGAGTGGGTTTCTGATGTCAACAGGAGGGGTGCTTTGTTTCCCTGTTGGGCTTTTCAAAAGTCATCTGCCCTATTTCCCTGCCCCAAGTCGGGTACAGTTCAAAGACATCCCATAAAGATAGTTATCTAGCGTAAAATCTCCAACAAAGATGTTTCCAACCTCTTGAGGGAGTAAAGTCAACTGCTGAATTATAATAAGACAGTTCCTCCTGGTATCCTGCCTAAGTTCTCACTGCTGCCTTTTTCTTCTCTTCTGTCCTCAGCAGAGACAGAGATGTATACCACCTTCTTTCCAGTCATTTTTCCGGGATTTGAAGGCTGGCATCTGTCTCACCTCTCCTCTTGCTCAATCTTTCCTGCCTAAGATAGAGCTAGACCCTCTGAGGTGTTTCCCTCCCCACTCAGGAATGATTAACACGTCCCTTTTCCTAGCATGGAGAGGAAATGAGCAAAGCACTTCTGTTAAAAAAAGAAGACAAAAATATGTAATACAACCCCAGGCTCCAGTTTGGGTTTGCAAAGTGGAAAACAAAACAGAACCATTTTCCAGGTACTTTTATGTTATTGCCTCTATAATGTGCCCCAAAATATTTTTCAAGTGATTCATCTACAATCCAGTAAGAACAACGGCTGTTGCCATTTGGATGAAAGGAACCGAGGAGCATTAGTGAGCAATTTGATTTTATGAAGGGGAGATGGCACAGGTGTTTAGAGCCATTTGCCTGAGGCACTAAGGTCTGTGCCTGGGGCATCTGCAGCTCCAGGCCGGGCAGCTGGCACTACTGCAAGTCGGATAATGGACTGACCAGGTATGCCCGGGGGTTAATGTGGGAAAGGGCTTTTCATGATGGAGGCTTTTAATTTCAGTGCATTTGTCTCTTGCCACTCATGGATTTCTTTGTCATCTGCTAATTTTAAAAGTTATTATTGCCAATAATAACAGTAATAATTCACATTTGTAAGGGACTTTCTAGTTTGCAAAGCTGCCTGCTCTCCATTATCTGACTTGATCCTGATAACCCCTCTGGGCTTGGAACATACTATTGTCCCCATTTTACAGGTGAGAAAACTAAGGCTTTGAGGTGTTTACTATTTTGTCCAACAATAAGAGGCCTCCCCTTCTCTCATGCCCCCATTTCTGTATATGGGTATTCTCTTGTGAATATCAGGGATTTTTTTTGTTGTTGAATTTGGGGGAGGGAAGAGTGGCTTCCCTAAAGGATAGTGACATATATTGTCAGTCACAGGGAGAAGAGGGCCAATGGCCAGGAAACAGGAGGGGCAAGGAGGACCCCAAGGTGGCAGGGGAGAAATTCTTGGCAGTACTCTTGTGAATACAGGCTTGTAGGAGCTGGGTAGACGGAATAGTGGTGTCCCCTTACATGGTGGGTGGGAACTAGGCAGGGTGAACTGGGAACTGAAGGGAGGGTGTGACTATACTCACAAAGGCCATGTAAGTTAGGTGGGGAATCCCTTTCCTATTTGTATTTTCAGGATGTCAGAGAAGTCTTATTTAATCATTCTAGTCTCATTCGTTGTGCTGCTTGGCATTAACGCCAAGGACCCATTTCCATAGCAAAGGGATTATATATAACTTTCCATAGCAAAGTTATATGAAGAGTATTGGCTGCTCTGGGTCCATTCTGTTGGTGGCAATAATAATGAGAAACCCCCAGGGCCAGGTGAAGCTTAGGTGACAAGGGTCCAGGTGGAAGAGCCTGCTGCCTTGCCTCTTGGGGAGAGCCTCCTTTCACTGCTAGCCACAATGCATCAGGATTTGAGGATTTAAAAAAACTACTATGACAAACACTTGTAGTTTATAAGTCAAATGGTATTTTAAAAACAGGTTTATAACAATATAAGCGATATGCAATATTTCTCTGTCCTATCCCTCCCCTATCCCCCAGCCTCCCTTTTTTGAAGCAATGGCTTTCAACTTTTTAGCTGTTTCTTCCGACATTTACATATCTCCATAGCTCTAAATAATATGTGTGCATTGCCATGCATTGATTGTATGTATTATCGGTTAGCTTTCTCTTTATGGTCAGGAGGATTTAGTCTCTTACAGTGCTGTCCCCTGTGGTGCTTACCTCCCCCCATACATAGTCCTGCCATCTGGACTGCATGCTTTCTGGGCACTTTTCCTGAGACTTCCACCTGCTCTCCTCATCCCTGGAATTCCCTTTACCTTTCCCTAATTGACATATTTCTGCAGTCGTCCATCTTCATCTTTCTTGGTTTACTCCATTGTTTTGATGGAGCACATTCTCCAGGAGCTTTCTCAGGTTAAAGAGACATACAGAGGCTGAGGACGTGGTGGCGAGAGTTCTGGGCAAGCCGAGGCGCCCCCTGTGCTCTGGGCTGGTTGCCTAGCGCACCTGGCACACAGTAGTCAGTCTCTTCCCCCGGGCCAGATCTCCTGTTTCTTGTAGGCCACATGTTCCTTTTGCTTAGGTTATCCCCTCACCTTGCTGGAGGATTTTGATTTTTAGGAGGGCCAATTAGTGGCAGGGCCTTCATATGTGCCACACTAGTAAATAGCAAAATTGTGACTTGAACCCAGGTCCGCTGGCTCAAGTCCCTCAAGTCTGGTCTTCTAACTCTGCCAAGCTCTGATCCTGACGACACCTCCTATGGGGCCCAGGAACAGCTCCCTCCCCTGGCCCGAATCACCAGTCAAGCACCCTCATCTCTCCTCCTCTTCTTCTCTAGCCAGGCCCCACTGTGGATGTCCATCTTGGACATGCTGACCCTTGTGTAGGCCACGTCTAGGGCCTGGTTTGCCAGGAGGAAGCCCCAGTGTCTATGAGGTGACCTGGGCTTCTTATACTTTCCTGGGGGATGGATTTACTTGGTGGTGGGGAACGTGGTTCATGAGGACCAAGGGCATCACTGGGGCACAGCCCTGCTCGTGACCTTTGACTTGGTAGGAAGTGGCTGGAGGCATCCTGCCTAGTCCGTTGGAGCTGTTGTGACACACTGCCACAGTTCTGGAGGCTGGGAAGTCTCAGATCAAGGGGGCAGCAGATCCAAGGCGAGGGTCCACTTCCTGGCTCTTGGATGGCATCTTCCCATCATCTCCGTACATGGTGAAGAGCGAGAACAAGTGCTTGTGTCCCTTCTAGCAGCACTAATCCTGTTCTTGAGGACTCCACTCTCCTGACCTAATCACCTGCAAAGGTTCCACCTCCCAATGCTGCATCACTTTAGGGGTTAGTTTTCAACGTACAAATTTTACAGGGACACAAACGTTCAGTCCCTGACACATCCCCTCTACAACGTGCTGGATAGCCTTTGCCTAAAAATATTCAGGCCTGGTCCCAGCAGGTCAGGAGTAGTGCCCTAGGGGGAAGGGCAGGTGGGAGCTCACCTCTAGGCCCTTGTAGCTCTGTAGGTGTGCACATGTCGCCGTAGGAAACAAGGAGAGAGAGCCCCCATCCCCTTCTCAGGCTGTCTCTGGGAGGGTTTGCCTGGCAGCCTTGCTCTGACCAGGTTCTTTCTCTCCCTCCCCTCCTACCATCATCACCTCCTAAAGCATTGCCTTTCCTGGGACGTTTTCCAGGCAGAGTGGAAGCAAAATGGCAATTCATGCCAAAAGTCATGCATAAATAAAATCCACAGATAATTCCCAAGCCCTGCTTCAGCCATTAGTTGCAATCTTTCTTAGCTGAGAAACCCTCTCCCGGAGCTGCCGAAGTGAACGGCACTGATTGATTTGTGTCTTTCCCCTTTTCATTTCCTCTTCTCCCTCCTCCTCCTTCTGATTGAGGTACAAATTAGTAATGAAATGGCCCAAGTAAGGCTATTAAATGTTCTGCAAGAAGATTGAAAAGCAAGAGGCCTCCGTAATCCATAAATTAGATAATCAGGCCCCAAGCCATTGAGAGGTGACGTTCTCCATTCATTCATTCATTCATTCGCTCAGTAGTCTTCCCTTGATCTATTAAAGTTCTAGGCTCTAGTGTTATGAAATCACAGTGTCTTTTAGCTTGAGGTATGTAAAGCATATTTAAAGCAAAGTGACCCCTTGTGGATTGTCATAACCACAAGGCCATGAACCAGGTTGGTTTTGCCAGCTTGGCGTGGTGTCCCCAGCATCCTGCCGCTTGGGTTGAAGGATGAGCAGTGTGCTTAGAGTGAGGGCCCCATAAACATGGGTTGTTGATGGTGGTGATGCTTGATCAATAAAGCTAATCCTGCCATTGTCATCAGGGTATAAATCTTTAGTCATCTCCGTGAGAATTTCCCCTTGAACGTAATGCTGAGGATGCGCAGTCAGACTCTTTACAGTTTCTAAGAGCTTGGGGCATGATAAAAAGGATCCTGGGACTTGGCTGCTGAGGGGAAGCTGGGCAGATAGAAAGAGTCACTCAGTCAGTGCAGGCCTCACTGCCCATCCCCACCGAGACCACCCCACAGCTGAGGACCCTTGGCCTTAGCTCAGCTTTCCTTAGCTCTAGCTTATGGGTCCTTTGAGGTCCAGCACAGATGCGTCCCACTGGATGGGAGGAGGAGGTGTACATGTGGATGGAAAGTCAGAATGGAAGCCCTTGGGATTTGGTGGTCACTGAGCAGGTACACAAGAAGGCAGACCAGGGATGGGCACAGGTGTGGGTGAGGCCTGGACTTGGAGTCAGCACCCTGGTCCTGGCTGCTGAAGACTGGGTATGGATGGGCTTGAATCAGGAGCCAGGAAGCCGCAGAGATCCAGAGTTTGGGGCTCAGGGACCCTCTCCCAGCCTTTTATATCTGGAGGTGGCCTGGATGACAGCCAAGCCAGGGTTCCGCTGGGTTCCTCTATTCCCTAGAGGCCTGCACAGAGCTGCTGCAGCAAGGCCAACGGCAAGGCCTTGAGGCTCCTGCTGATTCATCCCACGGACTCATGGCCTGGGGGCTGCTACCCGGGGAGGCCTTATAGCTCTGAGAGCCTCTCCTGGCCAATCCTCTCCCCCGTGGGGCCAACACGGGTGTCTCAGAGATAGACTATACAGGATGGAATTTAGTACATTATTGTGTCTTCTCTCCAACCTTATCCATAAGCTTCTTAAGAGCACGTCACACACCTCCTCCCTTTTCCAAACGTGCCCTAGCACGTGCCAGGTGTGTGGCGGGGCTCCATGAGCGCTGGTTGAATCGAGCAGGGCTGTGCTATGTGATTATGCTAAACGGGCAGGGAACAGTGCCGGGAGCAGCCATCCAAGATCAAGCAATCATTTAATTTAATCAAGATCATTTAATTCTCAGAACAGCCCTGTGAGGCAGGCACTCTTACTACTCCCATTTTACAGATGTCAACAATGGAAGCACCTGGCTTACTCTACTTTATTCTTTACATCTGTGTTCGCATGTCTGTTTCTTGGGGAGGCCATGGCACCTTCTGCCTTCTTGTCATTGCATTGGTGCACACCTTGGCTATGGATGACTTCTCTCTTCCGTGGGACTCAAGGCTCTGTAAGGGCAGGGACTGTGCTTGTCTTGCTCACTGTTCAACCTGCAGTGCCTGCCACATAGGCAGTATAGAGTGGGCGCTCACTAAATACATCTGAATAAATGAATGAAACAAATTGTTAGAGCATCACTTGGTGTCCATGGAAGCACTCCATCAACCATTCTGTGGAGAGGGGAGGCTCTCTCCTCTGTGTCCTGCGGTACCCAGAGGGGCGCCCTAGAGCCAGGGGTCTCTGTTTAACAAGTGCTTACTGAGCACCTAGTGTATGCCTGGGTCTACACTGAGTGACAGGAAAGGGGTCACTGACCTCAAGGAACTTCTAACATTGAGGGCGAGGAGACTAAATGTGTCTTTTGCAAAGAAATCCCTTCACTTGAATCTCTCTAAAGCTCTGTCATGCTTTTAACAATGTAACTCCTGCTTTGTCCACTGAGAGATCTGGGAAGGGGTGAAGGGGCTCTGTGTCCGGCCGCCTGCTGAGCTCTGGAGGCCCCTGCCACTCCTGCAGCTGATTCAGGTGCGTGTGCAGGAGTGCTGAATCCTTCCCTCCCTCCACTTGTGGGTGTGAGCGTTTTGGCAAGTTCTAAAGAGTGCATGTTTTCTGTTCAGCCTGTGGTGGGCTGATGGCACCTCAGTGCTACCGTCTTTCCATTTGTCATCTCCCCATGCCTCCCCTCCCCTCTCACTGCCCAGCCCTTTACCTGATTCAGTTTGCACACCTTCTTCAGTGGCTCCTCGTGAAAGTTGTCTGCGTTGGTTCCCTTCTCTTCCGTCGGGTGCAGGGGTCCTCCCAACAGGCTTCCAAACCCCCAGGACATTTTTGCAGGAAATGCGAAGGGTTTTATTTCCAATATGCATCTGGCCAGGTGTTGGCTGCAGCTGGATGGGGTGTGCTCGTGAGACTATGCATGTGGTTTGGGGCACGTGCGTCACACACCTACCCAGGCACAAACGTAGACACAACCCCTGCTTTTGCCTCCTCTGCCATTCTCCCTCTGGAAAGCACAGCCACTCTGACTTCCTGCTGGGCTTCCCTGCAGGTGTCGGCAGGGCTGAAGCCGGCTGTCTGTGAGCACCCTCCTCCCTTCTCCTTGTGCTCATGAACGAAGCAGCAGAAAGCCCCCTGGTGTTGGGGAGGGACCCTGAGGAGCGGCTCAAAGGTGATCCAGACAGCGTCCTGCTGCATGCAGCTGGAAGATGTCACCCCTTTTATTTTCTGGGAGGAGACCATAAGAAAACAAAGTATAAGTGGCCATAATTTACTGGACTCCTGGGTAAATTTGTATTTCATTCTGATTATTGAATGTGTCACCTAATTGCAGCCATAAAAAGGAATAGTCCATCTTCCCCTTGAAAGCCCGGTGCTGGCTGATTGTTGTTTAATTAGTTGATTCCAGTGGTTGAGGGGTGAGTTTGGAATTACAATTACAACTCCTATTATTTCATGGAGATTGCTGAATTAATTAGTGGGACGATAGGATTCCTCATTGTTGACATCTTAAGAATCCACAATAATAACTTTAAAATTGGTCGCAATAATGGAGGTTGGTAATAGATTTGTCTTCTCTGCTGGTCGAGGCTGGACTTTAGGTAGACTGGGGCCTCCCTCTCCTGGGGCTGGGAATGGGGAGAGGCAGCTGCCCTGGACTGGTGGGAACTTTGACGGGCTAGGGGTGATAGAAGAAGCAGAGAGGGATCTGCACCCCTGTGCTTAGTTAGCCTTCTCGTGACCTGGGCAAGTGGAGACCAAAGGTAATGTGAGTGAGACGAGAGAGGATAAAGACAGGAAGGAAAGGGGCCAGCCAGGATTGTGCAGGGTTTAATTCAAGGTCAATGAAGAGGAACCCTGCTTACAGCTCTGAAGGTCATGGACAGCCACCCTAGCCAGGGGCAAGTGGCAGTATCTCCAGAGAGGGTCCAACAGTGACAACGCATGGAGCTCTGGGAGCCAGATGAGTCCTTGTGAGCCTTTGAGCCTGTCCTCAGAGCCCCTCTGTAACTGCCAGCTTGTGCTGGGCCAGGGACATGGCCATCTGTTGTTTGGTTCTGGGTGACTTTCGGCCATAGTCAAGTTCTCCCCTTAGCTCCTGCCTCCGTTGGGGTGGGGAGCTGGAAGGATTGAGCTCCCTGTCCCCCTAAGCTTGCCCTCTTCTTCCCTGTCTTGTCATCTTTCCCCTCTCACCAGGAGTCACCAGAAGCATTTTCTCCTCTGGATATAAAACAGAAATATTGCACTTTAGCTTCAGCAAGAGAGGTGATAATGAGAATATAAGAGAAACTGTGTGTCCAGGTGGTTAATATTTGAATAATTCTGAAGGTCATATGGCATCTTTCTTTCAAAGATCTCCACCGTGGCCTCGGTGTGTGTGTGGAGAAGTGGGGCAGGGCGCAGAGCGGCCCTGAGCCGTGCACCTCAGGGAGCTGCTGTAGCCTAGAGACATGGACGCCTGGGACAGAGGAGGGCTGGGGGTTTCAGAGGGGTGGGTAGACTGTGCCCTGAGAGGAGAGTGTGGAAGCACAAAATGAGATGATGGAGATCTCTTGGTTTAGAAGGGGCTTCTTACTTCTGGTTCTGAAGGCAGTTAGTTGTCCAGTACAAGAAGGATGGGGGCCCATTCTGGACGCCATCTCAGGGTGCTCGTGTTCCGCTTTCCCCCACTGGCATACCCTGATCTTCCAGGGCCAGGTATCCTCCAGAGGCCAAAGGGGCTGGGAGTTTCTTGGAAGGCAGATCATTAAGATATAATGGGACATTTGCTGCTAGACAGGGGGATTGTAGAATGCAGCTAATTTAGAGAGCTAGGGAGTCACAGAGTCATTTTGCTTGTCAGCTGGGAAAGGCCAGACATGAAATTATGCAGTCCAGCCTCTCCAGCTGCACCACTGGGCTGCTGCTGAGCTGGCCCAGAGCACCTGCTGGATACAGCCCCTCCCTTGTGGTGACAGGGGCAGGTGGAGCTGACTGGTGGCTGTTTAGCAGGCTGGGGCTTAATGGGGAGTGGTGATACAGCTGGGGGCCCCTGTGCAGGGCACAGACTGCTCAGCTCAGCCCCAGGACCACAGCCGCAGCCTCCCCGTATCCTTGATCCCCTGCAGTGGGTTTTCCCGAGCCTTGAGCTGGCAGGTCCTTTCCCTTCGGCAGTGTGAGTTCAACAGTTGAAGGAAGTGAGTTGAAAGGGGATGGTGGCAGTGTGAGTGTGCACGCGGGACACGGAGAACTGGAGGTGGACTGAGAGACAAAGGCAGGGAGGTGAGGCAGACACGGGGGAAGGAGGGAAGCAGGGCCAGAGGGGAGGGCAGTGGAGGGTGCCAGGTGCTTGCCCCGGGGCTGGGCTCTTTGGTGGAGGTTAATCTCAGCTGTGTTTCTACCCCACAGGTGACAGGAAATGAGAACCTGGAGGGACAGAGGTAGGCACAGCCCGGGGAGAAGAAAGGGGAGGCCAGATGTCACAGCAGCAGGGGGATCCTCTGGGATTCTCTGGCCTGCTCCTCCACTCTTAGGCTAAGATGGTGCTGGATTAATGCTTCAAAAGAAGCTGGAGAGATAGGGTTTAGAGCTGGCCCCAGGCATGCAGTGGATATAGCTCTGCCACTCAAGACATGCGAGACTGTTCTGAGGTCACATAAAAATGGGGACACCATTGCCAACCTCACAGGGCTGTCCTGGGTGTTCAATGAGACAACACAGCTAGAACTTCTGGGACATACGGCATCCAATAAGTCAGTGTTCCTCCTTCCCTCCCTTCTGTAGAAGGGGACGACACATGGGTGCTTAACGCAGTGCTAGACATGTGCGTGGCGATCAGTACAACTTGGCAGAATCGGATTCCAAATTCCCATAATCACTCAGCAGCTGCCTCTCAGCCCTGGGAGCTGGGAGTCAGGCAAGGCGGAGGGCTGGGGTGAGCAGGCCGATGGTCCCCTTTCTCTGTCCCCTTGCTCTGTTTTCTGGCACCATCCTGCTATGTCTTCTTCCTTCCTCAGTGTGCCTATCTCCACATACACTCAGAGCGGGAGGTGGAGAGGGTTGCAAACGCCCCCAGCCCCATGGGTGTCTGGGTTTGAGCCCTGGCTCCGCT
Source organism: Lepilemur ruficaudatus (assembly GCA_963574885.1). Taxonomy (NCBI): domain Eukaryota; kingdom Metazoa; phylum Chordata; class Mammalia; order Primates; family Lepilemuridae; genus Lepilemur; species Lepilemur ruficaudatus. The sequence continues at coordinate 162,223 of CAUYRT010042270.1, forward strand.
ACTGACCAGCTGTCGGAGGTTCTAGGTTAAGTACTCACTCCAAAGTGGGGGCGAGGATGAGAGTTCCTGTAGGCAGCCCTGTGCTTTCCCCGTGTCTGTGTGATACCCTCCCTATCAGTGAGTGCCCAGGACACCTCAGAGGCAGACTCCTACCTGAATGTAGCAGTCCAGCTGAAGCAGCATTTATTGAGTGTCTACTGTATGCCATGCCATGCCCTGGCACTAAAAGTCCCTCAGTGAACAAGGCTGCATGGTGGTGCTGCCGTGGAGCAGGCGACCAGTGGTAAAGAAAGATTATCCGGAAGTGGTAGTGCCGTGACAAAGTGAAAACCCCGGGTGGATGGGGTGTAGGGGTGCGGAATAATGGGGGGTTGTAAAGTGCATCGAGGAGGCAGCATTTATGTCAGACCTGAAAGGCAAGAAGGAGCCAGCCACACCGAGCTCAGGGCAGAGGCTGGTCTCAAAGGGACCAAGGCGGGAGCAAAATCCCCAACTCGGGGACGTGCTTGGTGTCTTGGAGAGAACAGAGAGGTGGCCGGAGTGGCTGGGTCGTGGTGGACAGTGGGGAGTAGCAGGAGACGGGGTCGGAGAGGCAGGCTTGGCTTTGTATGCCAGGGGAGGAATTTGGATTTTATTCTGAGATGAGAAGACACTGGAGGAGTTTGAGCAGGCAATTGACATAGTCTGATTTATATTTGAAAAAAGTAGTTTTGACAGCTTTTTAAGAATACATTATAGGGGAGGGAAAGTTAAGATGCGACGGGTAGCCGTAGGCTGGGTGAGAACTGACAGGCTTGGACGTGCAGTGGCCCCAGAGGCAACGGATCTGTGTGGGCAGGTCCAGATCTGTGTACTTTCAGGTTTTATTAAGGTATGTTTTATGCGCAGTAACGTTCCCTGTTTAGTGTAAAGTTACGTGACTTTTGACAAAGTCGTAAATTACATAGCCACCACTGCAATCAAGACACGGAACATCTCTACCCCACCCCAATTACCCCGGGCCCACTATAGTGAACCCCGACCACCTCCCACCTCCCACCCATGGCAACTGCTGATCCTTTCTTTGTCGTTGTAGGTTTGCCTTTTCCAGAATGTCACATAAATGGAATCGTACAGTCTGTAGCTTTCTGAGTCTGACTTCTTTCAGCTGGCGTTGTTCATCTGAGATCCGTGTTGCCGCATATGTCAGCAGTTCACTCCTTTTTATTGCTGGATGGGATTCCGTTTCCATGGAAATACCAGTTTGTTTATTCATTCACCAATTGAAGGACATGTGGGTTGTTTTCAGTTTTTGGCAATTTCAAATAAGGCCTGTGTATACACATTTGAGTACAAGTTTTTATGTGAACGTGAGTTTTTGTCTCTCTAGGGTAATTACTTAGGCCTGGGATCCCTGGGTCGTATGGTGAGTATATGTTTAACTTTATAAGAAAGTGCCAACCTGGTCTCCGCAGTGGCCATGCCATTTTGCATTCTCAGCAACGAATGAGAGTTCCAGTTGCTCTGCATCCTCACTAGCATTTAGTATTGTCTTTTAAAAAAAATAACTTAATTTTTTTTCTCCATTTTAATATGTGTGTAGTGGTATCTCACTGTGGTTTTAACTTGCATTTCCCTAATGACCAATGATGTAAATATCTTTCCATCTGTTAATTTCCAATCCCTGTATCTTTTTTGGTGAGATATCTTTTTAAGTCTTTTGTACATTTTTGTATCGGTTGGTCATCATCTTACTATTGCATTTTGAGAGGTCTTTACATATGCTGGATACAAGTCCTTTATCAGATATGGAATTTACAAATATTTTCCCCCAGTCTGTGGCTTGTCTTTTCATTTTCTCTCTCTCTTTCTAAATCACAAATATATTTATGAAAATGGACCAAAGATTAAAACATTTGTAATTCTTTTATCACAAACTGTTCCTTTATTGTCATTTAGAAAATGGTTCCAGGCCAGGCACAGTGGCTCACACCTGTAATCCTGGCACTCTGGGAGGCCAAGGTGGGAGGATCGCTTGAGGCAGGAGTTCAAGACCAGCCTGAGCAAGAGCGAGACCCTGTCTCTACTAAAAATAGAAAAAATTAGCCAGGCATGGTATCGCATGCCTGTAGTCCCAGCTACTCAGGAGGCTGAGGCAGGAGGATCATTTGAGCCCAGGAATTCGATTTTGCGGTGAGCTATGATCACGCCACTGTACTCTAGCCAGGGCAACAAAGCAAGACTCTGTCTCAAAAAAAAAAAAAAAAAAGAAAAGAAAAAGAAAAAGAAAATGGTTCCAGAAGACAGCTTCTTTGACAATCTTATCTTGAATAGTCCAGATTTTGTAGTTTCTTTTTTAAAAAATTGTAGTAAAATACACATAACACAAAACTTACCGTCGTAACCATTTTTAAGTATACAGTTCAGCAGTGTTAAGTATACTCACACTGCTGTGCAATCAATCTCGAAAACTCTTTTCATCTTGCAAAACTGAAATTCTGTACCAATTAAATAAAATTCTGTACCAATTAAATTCCCTTCTCCCCTCAGTTCCTGGAAAACACCGTTCTGTTTTCTGTCTCTGTGAATTTGACTACTCTAGGTACTTCTTGTAAGTGGAATCATATAGTATTTGCCTTTTTGTGACTGGCTTATTTCACTTAGAATAATGTCCTCAGGGTTCATCCATGCTGTAGCATGTGTCAGAATTTCCTTCCTTTTAAAGGCTGAATAATATTCTGCTGTATGTATATAATACCACACTTTGTGCATTCATCTGTTATCAATGGACGCTTGGGTTGCTTCCACCTTTTTTGAGGGGGAAAGTGTCTCTTGTTCTTTCACCTAGGCTGGAGTACAGTGGCACAGTCATAGCTCACTGTAACCTTGAACTCCCAGATGTAAGTGATCCTCCTGCCTCAGCCTCCCTGAGTGGCTAGGGAGTGGCTGGGCGCCACCATGCCCAGCTAATTTCTTTTCTGTTTGCAGAGACGAGATCTTGCTATGTTGCCCAGGCTGTGCTTCTACCTTTGGCTATTGTGAATAATGCTCTTGTGAATGTGGGGTACAGATATCTCTTTGAGACCCTGCTTTCAACCTTTTTGGGTTCTTTTCATTCCCTTAACAGTGCCTTTTGAAGAACAGTTGTTTTTAATTTTGATAAAGTCTAATTTATCAATTTTTCTTTTATGGATTGTGCTTTCGATATTGTATCTAAGTATTCATTGTCTAATCCAAGGTCACAAATGATTTCTCCTGGAGGTTTTATAATTTTAGATTTTATACTCTGATCCATTTTGAGTTATTTTTGTATATGATGAGGGGTATGGATTAAGGTTCTTTTTTTTCTTGCAAGTGTGTATCCAGTTATTTCAGCACCATTCATTGACAAATCTTTCCTTCCTCCATCGAATTACTTTTGTGTTAGATATGTTTCAGAGATAGGATTGACAAGACTTGATTTTGGGTGTGGAACATGAGGGAGAAGGAGGAACTAAAGTTGATTGAGTTTTGGCTGGAGCAACTGGTTGGGTCAGGGTGCCATTTCTAAGATGGGAGAGCCTTGGGGAGAAGTGATTTTGGGGGTGGGGAATTCAGAGTTATGTTTCGGAGATGCCTGTGGTGTAGAGGCATCTGTCCAGGAGACAGCCGGACATGTGGTCTGGAGTTGAGGACAGAGGGTAAGGGCTAGAGGTGCACACACACAGACAGGCGTGTGTGCTGACGCTTAGAGGGCCATGCTGAATGCTGCCATGGAGCTGTGGACAAGGTGCAGCAGGAGCTCTGGGCAAGAGTACCTGAGGGAGCAGGGAGGAGCATTAGGGGAGGGCATGTGAGTGGGTCTTAAAGGATGAATAGGAGTTTGCCAAGAGGGAGTCTGGGGAATGGTATTTCAGGGGAAGGGCCATCATGTGCAAAGGCTTAGGGGCGGGAAGGGTAGAGTGTTGAGGAGACTGCAAAGGTTTGGAGCAGCAGGAGAAAAGGTGCATGGGGAGGAGGACAAGAGGTGAGGCTGGAAGAGAAGGCAGGGCCATGCCAGGAAGGGCCATAACTTAGAGAGGGGAGTTTGGACTTTCACATAGACGCTGGGGGAATCGATGAAAAGCTTTCTGCAAGGCAGTGACAATTGCTTCCTCGCTGAGATGTGTGTCTTAGGCAGATCGCCCCGGCCTCAGTGTGAATTAGAGGAAGCAGGAAGATGAGTGAGGAGGCTGCCACTCACTGCCAGGTGTGCAGAGCATCTGAACGTGGCAGCGCCTGTAGGGATGACAGTGGGACATTCGGGGCGAATCTCCCTTCCCTCTGCCCCACAGCAAGGCTGCCGTACCTCTCACCTGGAGAGTGTGTCTGTCCCTAGGAATCCCTGATGAGACCAAGTCCCACAGTTCCGAGGGGTCCGTCTGTGCCTCGGCCTCCCCACACCTGACGTGCCACTGGGGTCAAGCTGTGTGGCCCAGCTGCCCAGGAGCAGTGGGGGCCCCTGGGCATGGCGGTGAGGGGAGGTCCAGACACAGGCCTCAGTGGGCCGGTGCTGGGTCTGATCCCTCATCCATCGGCCTCATCAGACCCCATCTGCCCTGACAGGCATACAGATGTGCTGCTGCTTCCTTGCACTGTCTGAAATTGCTTTGTAATAACAGTAGGAGTTGGAGAGGCATTTTTATTGATTAAACAATCGAGGCGATTTGTCTTTACAAAACCGAAAATACGGAGGTGTCTCTTTCTCTCTCTGTATGCGTTATGCATGCTTATTTATTAGAGGCAGCGGTCTCTGCTTGTAATCACGCTGATGTTTATGATGAGGCTCTTTCATAAAGCCGGGCCGAGATGATATAATGGGAATCGGAGTGAAAGGAAGCCTAATGGGATGACGCTGACAATCAGGGGTGAGAGGCCCCCCGGGGCGGTGGCGGCCCGTGTGAGTGCGTGGTTGGAGGGAACCCGGGAGCCATGTTGACATGGAGAAAGGATTCCAGTACTGTCACACAGAGGGAAGAGGTGAGCTTCGGATCAGATGGCTCAGGGTTTGAATCTTAGCTCCGCCATTTATTGCCTGTGTCACCTGGGAAAAGTTACTTAGAGTCTGTGACACCTCGACTAGGGCTAATGCTATCTGATGAGATGGCATATGTGAAATGCCTGGCACAGTCTCAGACCTACGTAGTTAGTACTGTGATCTCTCCGGAATGGAGTGTGTTAGGTGCTTGGGCCAGTAACTTGTGAAGGGAGCAAGTCAGGAGCTCTTGGGACTGATTTTCTGGCCCAGAATGCTGTGCCCTGTTTGTGAGGTCGGCTCAGATGGTCATTAGGCAGCTCTTCTTCGTCTGGTGGGGTCTCAGGTCTGCTGGACTCCCTGGCCGTATGCACATCCACTCTGGTGCTAGGTGAGTCTGCAGGGTCGCACGGGCACCAGGAGGCTGGCGGGGTGCCTTTTGAATTGGGTGGGAGGAGCAGCACCTTGTCGGACAAGGATGCCGCTGCCAGAGCAACTAGCAGCATTATTAAGAGATCTTTCTAATTCCATCCTGATACGGCACAATTATTCCAGCTCTGCAGGGCTCAGTATGAAAACCACTGTCAGTCACTCAGCTGCCGGGATTTGTCAAGCTGTATTCATGAATTCAATTTATCAGCCCAGACTGTGAGCTGCGGCACACAGACTAGAGGCGGTGGGTGGGTGAGCCGAGGTGACCGACACAGAGACGTCCAGAGCGCCTGTCTCTGCTGGTGTGTGGCTGGACTTGTTGTGCTCTTGGGGGACACCCGGAATCCAGGCGGAGGTGAAATAGCTTCTGGCCCTCTGGTTTCTCAGTGCCTGGGTCCAGGGTCTGTTGTGGGGAGGCTTCTTAGAGTATAGTGTTCTTGTCGTTAGAGTATTAGGGTGAGTTGAGAACCCTGCCAGCCAACTTCCTTACTGTCCAGCACCCAGGCAGCCAGCCCTTCTCTGGGACCTGCTGTGTACAAGCATAGAGGGGGATAGGGCAGGGGGCTTTCTAGGGTCTCACTGGGAGGGGAGACTACAGGCACAACACAAGGTCTTTACCTGGCCTATTCCTGAGGTGTTCAGTGGTCAGGGAGTTGCTGCGATCCAGGCTGGTTGGGGACGCCTCACAGCAGGAGTGGGGTTTGCGGGAGGACTCGGTGAGGTGTGGTGGAGGTGAAGGGCATAAGCCTGGGGCAAAGTGTCTGGAATAATGCAGAGAAGGGCTTGGCATGGGGGGTAGTGTAGGGCAGGATTCTCATCATTTGGGCCAGATAGTTCTTTGTTGTGGGGAGTCTCTCTGTGTGCTGTAGGATGTTAGCAGCATCCCTGGCCTCTACCTACCAGATGCCAGTAGCCTTTAGCCCCCAAGTTGTGACAATCAAACACGTCTCTAGACTTGCCAAATGTCTCCTGGGTGGCAGAGTCACCCCTGGCTGAGAACTGCTGGTGTAGGGGATAGAGGTAAGGGTGAAAATGTTGGCTAGGTGAAGACTGGAAGGGCCTTCGGTCTCAGGTCAAGCAACTTGGGAATTTATTCTAGAAATAATGGGGAGCCTTTTGTGAGCAGATGGTGCAGAGAGGCGGTGGTGTCAGGAGACTCTCAAGAAGAAATTTTGTTCAGGATGGAAATACCATCTCTGCTAAGGGTCACAAACATCAGGTGCCCTGTGGGGCCCAGCTGGGTGGTAACATAAATGCACCAGGCTGGCCACGCTGAAGACAATAGTCGCTAAACAACCTGTAATGGGCCTGAGAATAACCCCTACCTAGTTACACTACCTTGGTGGTTCTCAAACTTTACCAGGCGTCTGAAGCCACTTGGGGACTTGTTAAAACACAGATTTCTGGGTCCACCCCCAGAGTTTCTGATTCAGTAGGGGCCCAAGAATTTGCCTTTCTAACAAGTTCCCAGGTGGTGATATGGTGATGCTGATACTCCCGGCCTGGGGACCACACTTTGAGAACCACTGCTCTACCTAGTTTTAAACTCACTGCCCAGGCCAAACAAAACACAGTTGGCAGATTGTAGGTGTACAGCCCTTATCTCTTCCTAGCAGAAGCCAAAAGCTTACCTTGGCCACCATCTAAATGGTACAGTCCATTTTAGGGCGGGCTTGGCAGATTGGATACACCTGCTTTTGACCCAAGATAAAACTCAAGAACTCCTGCTAGCGCAGCCCTTGGAACCTCTGTGGCGTTGTGTCTCATTGTAGCAGCTGGGTCTCTTGAATTAGATGCAACCCTTGTCAGACAAGGCTCAGAACATTTGAGATGTGCACAAGGTCATTGAGCTGACAGCAGCTGTTTGCTTTGGGGACATTCCCGGTTTGCATTCCTTGGCTCACAGGGGGAACTTGGAAAGGAAAGCATATCTGTCCCTGAAGAGTGAATCCCCCCAGTCTCTCACTACCCACTGCCTGCCCAGCTCCTCCAGTCTCAATAACTCCTGTCCCCAGCAGGGCACAGGCACATTTGTCTCTTTTAATATATATTTAAAAGGTATTGATAGCCCAAAAGGCCAGAGGGACACACACAGTCCTGCTCGGGCAGCTGGCATTTTCACATGTAAAACCTTCTTTCTCATTTCACTCAAAGAAGGCTAGAGCAGCAAGGGACCTCAAAGGTCATTGGACTCAATCTCCCGAGGGCCAGAGAGGGAGGTAACAGTTGCAGGATAGGGCAGCCAAGGAGGGACAGAGTCAGCTTTGAGCACTGTTGGTCAATGCATCCTGCTGATTCAAGGATATACCTGTGGCCAAGGACACTGTCTGGGGCTGGGAAGGTGGAGGGGTGTCTCTGTGCCCTTTTCATCCATGTAGGATTGGTTTCCATTGGCTCTTTCTTCTTTCTCTCTCGTGTTTCAGCCAGAGCCTGCACCTTACCCCAGCCTCTGCATCCTCTCAGCTGCCCTCAGCACCCCAGTCACTGAGTTCATCCTGCCTGGGCAGAACACTTCCTCCCAGCTGCAGGCTCTGTCTTTCCAAGGGAATTAGAATGAAATTATCTTGCAGGCTCTGCTGTCTTCCCTGGGACTACCACCAGCATATCAGCCTGGTGGCCTGGGTCTACAGCCCCAGACAAGTCCCAGTGGTGCCCCCCTGTACCCTGACAGCAGGTGCCACCTGCTGCTGGCATATCATCTTGATCATTGCTGTATTTCTAGGCCAGGCTCAGTGCTTGGAATGTAATTGGCATCAATTCAATTTTGCATGAATAAATGGATGATAAATACGCTTTGCTCATTCCCTTCATTTGGACTCAGGCCTCTTCTCGGGAACCTTGAGGCTCATCACACAGTTATTCATGCATGACTCAGTGACCTGTGTCAGTGGATCTTGGGCCCCTTGAAAGTAGCCTCTGCCACAGGGTCCCTGCCTCTAGGCCCCAGCTAACCTTTCATTTGTGGGATGCTTAGTGTATCCCAGGAACCATGCTAAGTGATCCACACATGTTATTGATTGTTTCAGCAGCCACTGAGATGGGTATTGCTGTCTCTATTTCATAGGCAGCTTAAATGAAGATGTTGAGAGTTTAAGGGACCTGACTTAACTAATCCTCGGCTTCCTCCCGAGGGTTCCTGTAGGCTGACTCTGACCAGAGACCCAAGACACTCACAAATGGTGATGGTTATTGCCAAGAGACAGTGTTGTCAGTGGTTAAATCATAGGAGATCTGGCTTCTTCACCTACTTCCTTCTCAGACCGGAAGGGTAAACTGAGGCAAGTCACCATACTGGGCAATCCAGCCACACCCAAAAGAACAGGACTGGGCTCTGCTCCCCTTGCACACTTCTTCCTATGACTTTGGGAGATGCCACCTTTAGGGGTAGGTGCCCTCTGACCCCACCTCTCAAGCCTGCAGCCACTTTGACACTGGCAGATGGGCCTGGGCGTGACTATGCTCCTGGTTGGCAGGGAAGCTAGTGCCTTAATCAGGCACCATCCTATGGTCACCTTCATTATACAACTCTGTGTCGTGTCACTCTTCTTCTTGAAGTCTTCTCATTGTAGCTCTAGCACTAATAATGTCAGAAGTTCAACTTAAAAGTGTGTGGGAAGGGTACACTGTAGCACAGACTCAGTGCGCACGACAGCTGCCTTCTGCCTCCTCTGGTCTTCTTGCCGCCTCCCCTCCTCCCTCCACCCCAACTTAGAAGTCTCCCTGGTCGTACACCCAACTTCCTTTTCTCCCTGTCCTTGTCCCAGGCAGCTCTGGTGTGTTTGCCTGTGCATGGAAGCTCATAGACAAACACTTTGGGTGTAAGTGAGGTGCTGATGCTTGCATTTTGATAAGCTGCAAAACACCCGATCCATACCCCTTCTTCTTGCGTCCCCTCCTCTCCTGTATTCACATCGGCACAGGAGCTGTTATTCCTGCCAAATGAGTCAGGGGAGAGATTTTGGAAGAGTAATTAATTTGAGCAGATGTGTGTCAATGTCCTAGGAAATAAAAGACGTCAGTACAAACCACCTGTGCACGCTCCAGCCACAGAGCTCCACTCTGCAAATGCAGGTGGACCTCTCTTTAGGAAAACCCGCCAGGTAGAGGACATTTGCATGACAAAAAGATTTCCCTTTACAGAAGGATCTGCTGTGAGGTTCCTTAAAATTGGAGCTCTTTGGGTTAGTGTTTCACAGGTCATTAGATACCTGACTGAGAGGCTTTGGGGACTGGAAAACTTTGTGTTCAAGCTTAAGAATCAGTGCCAATTACAGATCCTTTAGAAATGATGATGAAGCATCCCAGAAATTGTATGCAAGGCCGTGGGGAAATGCAGTCTGACTCACCAAAACGTGTGTGCACACACCTCTTTAGTGATGGTGCCATCGTAGGAGGCCAGGGACCCCTCCATAAATGTGCCTATTTTTCTTTAATGAGGAGTCCTGAGAACAGGAAGGAGCAAAGCTTTCTGTGCTAGTTTCCCAATTGATCCCGTAGGCTGCTTAGTATGACATTCCCTTGGGCCGGGAAATTTCCTAACTGAAAATCATAGTTCAATTTAAGATTTTTTGTTGTATGATGTTTCTCTAGTAGACTTCCTTTCCACTCCCCAAGGCTCTTATTTCCTGCCTTGTCTGGCTTCAGATCTCCCACAGACCCTCCCACGCCCTCCCTCTGCGCTAGGCGTCTCCCCGCAGCCTTCATGGAGGAAGCAGAAGGCATCAGACCGGAGCTCCCGTCTTTCCACCCCCACGTCTGCGAGCCTGCCTGCCATCCCACTCAGATGCGCCCTCCTGAAACTCCGCGGTGCTCTGGGTCCCAGCCTCTCACCTTCTTAAGGACCCCCACCCTTGGGTATTCCGATCTCTGTAGTCTTTGAAAGAGCCTGCAGGATGCCTCCTCTCCCTGCTCCTGTGCGAGTCTGCTCCCTTTTGCAGCCAAGCAACTCCGAAGAGTTGTGGGCACACACTGCCTCCCTTCTGCACTTCCCGGTCACTCTCCTGCCCACTCCAATCTGGCGGCCATCTCCGCCAATCCACTCGACAGCTTGTGGAGGTCACACGTAGCTTCTGTGTTGCCCAATCCTGTGGACACCCTGATGTCCTCATCTTGGTTCTCAGCGGCATTCAACACCCCTTCCTCCTTGGAGTCACTTTCTCTAGGCTCCGAGCTCTCCGTTCCTCTCGCCTCCGCCTTCCCCACCTCTGGTCTTTCTTTCTCTGTCTCCCTTTCTGTTTATTCCCCCTTTACTCTTGTCTAAATGTTGGATGTCCCAAATTGTGGCCTCAGCCCTTCTGTATCCACGAATTCTTGCTGAGTGAGCTCACCTATTGTCGTGCTTCAAATACCATCTATACATGACAACTTCCAACTTTCTCTGTTGAGCACTGGTCTTGTAATTCCATCTATCTATTTGACTTGTGTATTTGACTGTCCTTTAGATATCGTAAACATATTAAAAAAACAAACTCTTGATTTCTCTTTCCAAATCTGTTTCTCCCCAAATCTTCCCCCATCTCAGCAAATGGCACCATTGTCCACTGGTTTGCAAGACCAAAAGCCTGGGGGTCATCCCAGGCTTCTCCTTTCTCTCACCCTCCACATCCCACATCCCAGCCAGTCCTGCCACTTTACCCGCGACGTGTGTCTCAAATGTATGCCCTTCTCTCCACCTGCCCCGCCACCCTCCAGCCAGGTCACCACCATCTCTTCTCCCAATCTAGGATAACAGCCTCATGACTGGTCTCTCTCCTTCCACCCCTCTTGCTCCCTGTTCTTCACAAAGCACAGCGTTTTAAATACTGTGCACTTAGAATGTATAATTCAAATTGTTTCCTGTTACTCCTCTGCTTAACACCTTTCAGTGGCTAGTCATAGCCTTAAAATAAAATCCTAACTGCTTGCCATGCTTTATACGGCCCTATATGTTCGGGTCCATCTAATTCTCCAACCTCTCCTTGCATTCTCTCTTTGACCAGCTGCCCTCCTAACAGCCATTTCCTCCCATCTAACATGCTAGTAGAGCCCCAATTTTGTTCTATGAAAGAGGCAGCTACATTTTCAGAGAAAGTGAGCTCTCCTCTTATCCACTGAAGGTGGACCCTACTTGATCTACGCCAATCATGGTAGGACCATGAACTTGATCGCCAAGACTGGCGTAAGGGTCGGCATGTGACTTAGTTCTAGCCAGGGGGGACTGCAGAGAATGTCTACTGGTGACTTGTGACCTCGTAAGAAATTTAGGCACGAGAAGATGACCCTGTGCCATCCTCCCTGCTTTGTGGATGTTGGAGGGTGAGGAGGTGGTGCTTGGACCAGCCCCGATAACCAGGAGGGGGACACTGTCCACATACTAAGGAGGAAAGATGGAAGGAGCAGGTCCTTAAAGACACGGTTGAGTTTCAGAATCAACCACGGAGTTGACAACCTCCTCTTCAAAGGGGTAATCATGTCTTTATAGTTCCGTGTTCACATTTAGGAAGGCTGTCTGTTGCTGGTAGCTGAACACACCTCCTGAGTGCCATCCTTCCTCTTGCTCACTGTGTTCCACCCTCACTGGCCTTTCAGCCCTTGGTCCTGCCAAGCTTAGGAGGTTTGTGTGTGCTGCTCCCTCTGTTCGGAGCTCTCTCCACCTGCTTTTCACGCAGCTCTCAGGTCTCAGTCATCCTCACATCATTATTTCTTTACCTCCGCTCCTTGTCAGTTCCAGTCATAGCCCCCAGCATATTTTGAAATTATTTCTGTTTCATTTTTTCTCCTCCTCTAGATATCAAGTTCCATAAGGGCAGAGACTGTATATCTTGTTCACCCCTCAGCTCAGTCACCTGCAAGATACATCACAGGGAGAAGGTGCTCACCACCAACTTGTTATTTTTTTTTTAATTTCAGAATATTACAGGGGTACAAATGTTTTGGTTACATAAATTTCTTTTGTACTATTTAAGTCAAAGTTATAAGTGTGCTCATCCCCCCGGTAGTGTGCACTGTACTCGTTAGGTGTGAATTTGCCCAACCTCTCCTCTTCCCACCACCTACTTGTTGATGGACGGCATAAATGGAAAAGTGATCTAATCCATGTTCCTGTTCACACCCTTATCCTCTGCTACTCGATGACATCTCACACTTTATACTTTAGCTACACTGACCTGTGGTATTGTAGTTTCTAGAATGTTCCTTAGTCTTTCTCACATTTGGACCTTTGCATATGCAGCTCAGTCTGCTGGAACGGCTCTCCTCCTTCACCCAGACACCTCCCACTCTTCCATAGGTCTCAGCAGAGATGCCACTTCTTTCTAGAAGCTTCTCTTCCCAGATAACGTGCCCTCAGGACCTTGGCTTCACCCAGCAAAGCACTCATCAGACTGTGCTGTAGGTCCCTGATTGTCTGATTCCCCCTAGACTCTGGGCTCCTTGGGGAAACCTTCTTTATCACCATGTCCCTGACACCCACCCTGCAGCAGGCACTCAAAAATTATTTGTTGAGTTAATTCCTTTTGTAAAGTTTGGAATAAAAAATGAAGAGGCCGAATGTGCTAAACAAACATAGCTTTATTTGGTAAAGTGCTCCTGGGCGAGGTTCAAGGGTCCAGGGGAAAGGGGCCCAAGAAGTCGCATCACTCCGACTGGGGAGGAGGGTTATATAGGCGCCGGCTTAAGGCACAGTAGATCCTCAGCAACAGCTGGTCGGATCTTAGCTTCAAAACAGGAAGCGGCCCCAGTGGGTGGTTCCTCCTCCATGAAGGAGCTGTCAAAACGACATTGCCAGGTCAGGATGTGGGGATGGGGGAACGGTATGCAAGCCCCTAAGGGGAATTTCATCCACCAGCCTTACACCTTTGACTAATATTTTTGAATGCCCTCTGTATGTCAAGCGTTGTGTTAAGTGTTGCGGATACAAACATAAATAAGAAATTGTCTCTATTCTACATGCTAGAAAGGGAGACAGGCCTATTAACCAGTAAATGTCATACAGTGTGATAAGGGAACAATGAATTCTGCCAGGGAAGTAGGAGATGGGGTGTCAGGGAGAGTTTCAGAGAAGTTAGAGGAAAGACAGAGTGAGGTTCACACCAGCAAAGTTATTTCCAAAGAGGAAGGATGGATATCTAGATCTATACCTGTATGTCTGTATCTATATGGCTATGTCTGAGTCTATGTCTAAGTCAAAGTCTATGTCTAAGTTTATGTCTGAGTCTATGTCTAAGTCTGTGTCTATGTCTATGTTTATATCTAAGTCTGTGTCTATGTCTATGTCCATGTCTAAGACTATGTCTATGTCCATTTCTAAATCTATGTCTATGTCTGTGTCTAAATCTATGTCCTTGTCTAAGTCTATGTCCCTGTCTATGACTAAGCCTACGTCTATGTCTAAGTCTATGTCTGTGTCTATAAATAAAATATATGGGGAAGGGCCAGCTGAGAGGTAGGGGGGGTGTGCATAGGAAAGATGAATGTGGAGGGTCTGAGAAGAGGCTTCAGCAGCTAGACTGTGTCCCATCCAATTACCCCTCACTTGGGGCTTCTTTATGTGAAGTACCAGGGGCCTCAGGACCCCTGGCCTAGTCGGCAGCTGTTGACAGAACTGTGACCATAAAAACCTCATGCCAGGTAGCTTTGTTCTCAGGACCCTGGTTGGCAGAGGTTGCTCCACTCACCTTGGAGGGTTGACCCCTCTTCTCCTGGGTTCCCATCTGGTTCTGCTCCTCACCTGCTGGGTGGCAGGGGCAAGCCCCTTCCCGCTGTAACCGGGTGATGATGCTTCCCGCAAGGGGTTCTGGGGAGGGCTCAGTGAGATCACGTATGCAGAGCACCTCTCTCCAGCCCAGTGCGCCGCAGGCAGGCAGCAGTTGCAGTTCTCTCTCCTTCCTCTTCCCCTTCTTGGCTGACGCTACCCACAGGTGTCGACCTGCCCTTGCCCTGTGTCCGAGCCATGTTCCCTCAGCTGAGCCCAGGGCAGGCGGCAGAGTCTCAGGGTAACGGAAAGGCAATTTCTTTAGCTGCTCCATTTTAAAGAACGGAAGTCAAACTGCCCCTGGATCCTGTTGGGCTGCCTCGGCCGAGTGCCTTGCCAACATGTTTGCATAAGGCACCTGCGGGGGACCTACAGCTTGTGGGCTGTGTGTGTTTTGTCTGTTTTGCGTGGCTCCCTGATTTCCTAATACGGTGCAGCATTCTAATTTTTTCTCTAAGGATATGAAAGGGAAAGGGAAATCGTGGCTCTGGGTGAGTCCCTCTGTAGCAGCCTCTGAGAGACCTCCCCGAAGTCGTTCTCCAGCCCAATTAGCAACCTGCTTGGCTTTCAGGAACCGGAGTGCCTGCTGACGAAGACTCGCGTTCCGAGCCCTAATTACCGCCTGATGGAGTGAATAAAGACGTTGTGTTTTCTACATTTTACTTACAGAGTTGCTGATGCGGTGAATGTTGGATGAAACGTCTCTTTCCTCCGAGAGATTAAAACATAAGTGCCTCAGCGACAGAGCCCAGCCGCTGTGTTGGCGGCAGACTTTCCCTCCTGTTCTCGCTTGGCCTGGAGGTCTGAGCTGCTCTGGCCCCTTTCTGTACTTTCTGCTCTTCTGGAACCAAGGCGGAAGGTGCCTTGACCATCTAGTCCAGCTGCTTAAAAAAAACACGCAGCATTTATTGAGCACTGGCTTTGTGTCAGGGGTTTCCCCATCTGTTCTCTCATTTCCTTCTCAAAACCGTCTTGTGCAGTGGCTGGCTACGCCCATTGTGCAGGTGAGGATGCTGAGGCTCAGAGAGTTAGTAAGTACCTTGCCCAAGGTCACAACTGCTAGCAGCGCAGAACGGTGGTTGGTTCAAATCCAGCCTCCTGGTGCCAAGTCCGTGATCTTTCCCCAGTGGCCCCAGGGACGCATTCCTGGCCTGCTCAGTGACGTCTGCCCAACCAGTTCCCTCCCTTGACAGAGACATTCACCCCTTAGAGGTGAGTGTCTACTGCCTAACAAACCACCCCCAAACTTAGTGGCTTAAAACAACAGACTTCATTGTATTTTATGGCTCTGGGTTGGCTAGATGGTCCTTTTGGTCTGGGCCAGGTTGGGCTGGTAGACCTGGGATGGCCTCATTCAGTATCAGATGGGGCAAGGGCCACAGGCCCCTCGTCCTCCAAGAGGCTAGCCCAGCCTGGCCTCTTCTCCCATGTACTGCCTATTTCGATGCAGACACAGACATCCATCCTTCCTCCTTGAAAATAACTTTGCTGCCTTGAACCCCACCTGTCTTTATTCATTTGCACAAGCTGTCCCCTCCTTCATCTCTGAAGCCATGAGCGCAGAGCAGGGACCTTCTCTACCACCAACTCCAAACATGCACTCCCAGGCTCTGCTGAAGCAGTTAGTCCTGAGAAATTAAAATCATGAAAGATAATGGCTGGTTTTGAGAACATGGACAAATTACCAAAGGGAGATTTTGTTTTCACATTCTCTGCATGTTAAAACAACAACAACAACAACAACAAAAATTTGTGTGTCTCATATTATCTTTCATGATTCTAATTTCTCAGGACTAACTGCTTCATCTGAGCCTGGGAGCACATGATTGGAGTTGGTGGTAGAGAAGGTCCCTGCTCTGGGCTCGTGGCTTCAGAGATGAGGGGACAGCTTGGTGCCTGCCCCTGCCTTCCCTGCCTTCCCTCTTCTCTAGGGCTCACAGCAGGCTCCGGCTTCCCTTCCTGAACTTAACCTGGTTCCCCCCATGATCTGAGAAATGCAGACCAGAGACTTTTAGGCCCTTTGAAGGGAGGAGAGGTTCAGAAGGATGAGTCAGTGACTGAGTCTCTAGATATCTTGCCAGCTCCATCTCTCAGCTTCTGTATTCTTGGCCCCCGGTCTCTCTCTTTGTGTTTCCAAGGTCATAGTGACCTGTTTTCAGGGCAGAAAATGCTGTGATCAGAGGTTTGTGGAAACCAGTTTCAAGGCAGCCTGCTTTGGCTATTCCTGGGGTATGGGCCCCAGTTCAAGGTTGCCCTGAAACTCTCCTTGCAACGGGGAGAGAAAGGGCAGTAGGAGCTATGCACACCCGGGGCCTTTTCCCCAGCTCAGCCTTTTCAGGTGAATCACCCAGGAGCTAGTCAAACACAGCATGATGGAATCCCTGCCCAAGACCCAACAGTGAAAGAAAGGCTTTTTTTGGTGCCTCTAACAGCCAGAGGGTGTTTAACAATCAGTGGCTGGTTTTAGGTTTTATTAATATGCTTTCCTGAGTTGGCTTAGGCACCTAGCACAGGGCCTAGCACATGAGCAGTGCTCTAGAATGACCTGCCCTTTGACTGCTGTGCAGGTGGCTAAAGCCCTCCGGTGGAAGGTTCCAGGAAGGGTGGTACGGACAGCCCCGATTCAGGTGTGTGTTGAGGGGAAAGGTGAGACCTTCATTGTGGGAGCCCTTAAGGCCTACTTCCTTTGCACTTAGAATCAGGAAACTCCTGAAGCTGCTCCTCTCCTGAGGGGGGAGGGCACTCCCCCCCCAGCCTGCTGGCTTTTCAGCGTGGCTGACTCCTGGTACACTGTCAGGCTTTATGGGTCCCATTACAGCAAGAGAGTAAGAGGTTTTATGAGGGTTTTTTTGTGTGTGTGAGTGTCTTAAAAAAAAAAAAAAAAGATTTCCTGCAATTTAAACAAATGTCAAATCAGCTTTAGTTGCCTGAATGGCAGCCTTCCAGAAGCAGTGCCTCAGGCTAAGCCAGGGAAGCTGGGGGTTCCCACTCTCACGGCCTCCCAGCAAAGCCCACCTGGTTCTTGTTCTGCTCCTTGAACAGAGGGCTGAGGAGGGATTCTGGGCTTTGCTTTGCTCCTGCATTCAGGGCTGGAGGAGATCCGGTCCAGGAGTGCTGGGCCAGGGGCCTAGGTCTTCAGGATTCTGCGGAGCATCACAGGCGGCATCTTGAATATGTATAGAAGGTGGAGTTGGAGGGAGTAAATCTGTAGCTCTCTTCAGATTCTCAAAGAGGCTGGTGAGCTCAAAAAAGGCTAAGAACTGATGAGAGCTGGTCCAGCCCCTCGTCTGGGACAAGAAGAATCTAAGGCCCACACAGGGCAAGGGACTTGATTCAAATCACATAGCGTATTAGTGGCTTTTTGTTTAAAGATCAAATCCCCATGTTTGGGGAGGGGCAGTAGCGAGAAAGGGAGGCTTTTTCTCATTTGCTGGCCATTTGCAAGCAGCTCGTCTCTTAATTGATCGTGGATTTTTTCTTTTGTTTTTTGTTGTGTTGTTGTTGTGTTTTTTTTAAGTTGGACTCACTCCCAGAAGTGAAGGGCTGAGATGAGCAAAATAAATAAGGAACAAACAGGCTCAGCGTCGGGGGAAGTAGGAGATGAAAAGAGACTGAGTTTGGGGTAAAAGTGACTCAAGCTGAATGGAGCAGGGGCGTCGCTGCGCTGTTCCTGGTCCAGGCATAACGAGATGAAGACAGAGCAGCGTGAAGCATGAACAGCCGGGGGAGCGTCCTTATTTTGCTTTCGGGTACGGCGGGGCTGAGGGCTTGCCGATCTCTTGCAGTGAGGAGCTCTGGGCTTGGAGGATTGATATGGAACTTTCCCCTTCTGGGCCGCTGAGCCTCGCTTTGATTTTGCCTGCTCCTGTCCCCAGCTCATTCAGCAGCCAGCAGCCCAGGGTGCCTTGCCTCTGCCCTCATCCTCCTCTTTCATCCACAGCTCCTTAAATCCCCAGCTTGCACCACTTACAGTATTGATCAGGATGCCTCTGGGGGCCAGCTCCGTGGATTGGCCCCTTCTTCTTTCTTTGTTACTTTTGACAAGCCGTGGAGCACCCTCCTGGTTTCTGTAAGAAGGTTGAAAACATCCTTTTGCTGTTCTCAGCTTTTGCCTCCTGGGGCCAGTCTCCCTTTAGAGGACAAAATAGAACGCTATAGGCATTGACTGCCACCCTGCCCTCTCTGGGAATGGGTGGGTGGCCACATGGGGACCCCGCCTGAAGAGGAAGGAAGGAGCCAGCTTGGCATTTTCAAGACATTCCCGCAGGCCAGCCTCATTTCAGCCCTTTGTGGGCAGGCATCGATCGCCCATTTTATAGATGAGCAAACAAAGGCTCAGAGAAGTGAAAGACCTGGAAAGAGGCTCCGAACACAGAACTGTCTGAGCAGGAGCCTGGTTGAAGTCCAACTGGGTATGAGGGCATCCGCCCTGCTTTACTCGTCCAGCTGTGTTTTCACACGTGTCTTATTAATACTAAAAATATAACCATCGTGTTCAGCGCTAACTCTGACCAGAGAGGCCTGGTGGCAGAAGAGGAGGAGGAAGGTGGCTGAGGGAGGATCTTCTGATGAGGAACCTCCAGAGCTGAAGTCACAAACGGGTGGGCTGAGTCCTGCCGCAAAGAGGCTTCGTGCAGAAATGCTGTTGTTTTGTTTTGCCTGGAAATGACCTTGAATGAAAGTGCCAGGGCAGGCGTTTCCCACCTCTCCCTCCTGCCACTCCCCTGCCAGCCCACTTCTATTTTACTGGCTTGGTCAGCTCTGGAGCGCGATTCTGCATCTCTCTCCCCAATTTTGTGTTGAGCAACGTCAGGTTGGTAGCTTGAAATGATCCATTTTGGGTGTATGCATACCATGGAAATCAGCAAACAGTGCAAATCCAGGCTTTTTATTCATTCAGTTGCTTAAGTTGTTTATTTTTTAGAGCCGGTTTACCTGCACATTACTGCCTGTAGGCATGTGCTTTCCACCCTCTTTCTGAAAGCCTCTCTGGTTTGTTCTAGGCACGTTCGCCGAGTCAATTTATTTAATTCAATCTCACTTACATCTCATGACCAGCCTGTGTGGGGGATGTCATTGACCCCCATCTGGAAGATAAAGAAACATGCACGGGGTGTAGGGCCAGAGCTTGGATTCAAAGATAAGTCCTGTGCCTTCAAGCTTAATGTCCCTCAATGGCTTTGCTCCTTGGCTCTCAACTGGGGGTGGGAGTTGCCCCCGGGGACAGTTGGCAATGTCTGAAGGCATTTTTGGTTGTCATGAGTAAAGGCAGTGCTGCCGGCGCCTAGTGGGTGGAGGCCAGGGAAGCTGTGGAACACCTCCGCAGGTGAGGCCTGCGCAGGAGAGGCCTCTGCAGCGCGGTGCTATCTGGCCCCGGGTGTCGGTAGTGCTGAGACTGAGGAGTCCCGGCTCAGCTGCTGGTGCCCTGGACATTGCCCTGCTTCTCACGTCTCGGGAAGAGATGGGCTAGATAAAGTTGACATTCATCTTGGGCAGGATGGGGAAAAGCTGACTGTCCAACCAAGGTGGCTTTCCACACGGGCAGCAGGGCAGGCTTGAGGCCTAAGTGGGCTCGTGTCCAGACCCAGGAGGTCAGCCTAAGGCAGGAGAGGGTCACAGTCATTGCCAAGCAGAGGGGGCTGTGACCTGAAGACAAATAAGGACCCAGGAGCTTTTCATGAGAAAAGAGAAGCGTGGGGTGGTGACAGACACAAAGAGCCCCCGTTCCAGGAGGGGACTGGCTGGCCTCCCTTAACCCTTAAGCCAGAGGTGGAGAAAATGGCGTCAGGATACGGATAAGAGGTTTGCAGGGCAGCGTCAGCGGTTCCCAAAGCTCCCTCTCATTAGAATCATCCAGGGAGCTTTAATAAGGGAAAAAATGTGTATGTGCAGACCCTGCTCCAGACTTGACTGGAATGGCCAGAAGTGAGGCCCGGAACTCTGAATTTTTAGAAAGCTCCCCAAGTACTGCTGACGGCCAGCCAAATTCGGGACTCCCTGGGAGAGATGAGCATGTCATTTGTCAGCGAGGGCACGAGTATGTCAGGGAGGCTAGGAACCAACACTCACTCGTGCAACAAAGTGTTTGAAGACTTAGCACACGCCGGGTACCGCTCTGGCCTCACAGCAGGAGGGCGGACAGGTTCCCTGCCTTTGCAGAGCATTCAGAACACAATTAGGCACAGGTGACAAAATCTCGCTGAGCCTTCTTTTTTCTCATCGATTAAATAAGAAAAATAATACTTAGAGCACAGGGTCTTTGCAAGAATTACATAAAGAAGCAATGGGAAAACCATTAGCAAGTTCCCTGCTTAGCATCCAGGTTGTAGCGGATTCTCTGCAGCTGTCTGCTGTGCATGGCTCTTGATGCAAGAGCTTTCTCTGTTTGAGTTCACATTCCACATATATTGAGGTCTGCTGTGTGCCAGGGACGTTCCAGGCTCTGAAGGATGTTGAAGTGAGGGAAACCTGGTCTTCATCCTCACAGAGCTCACAGCCTGGTAGGGAGGTAGATGTGCAACCCCCAGCCCTTCAGTGCATAGTGCCAGGCCATGTGGGGCACAGAGCTAAGTGTGGCCCGTTTTCTGTGGGCCTGGGGCGAGAGGGTACGTGGGTCAGTAGAAGCTGCTTAGAGAGGATTGGAAAGGGAGTTGCTGGGTTCTGCAGGATGAGTAAAGGTCTTCAGAGGAGCAAGGTGGAGAAGCTTATAGGTGGTGGGGGCAGCATGGACAAAGGTGGGGGCCGGTGAGAGGCTGTCTGGGGTGTCTGTACCTTTTCTCGTAGGCCCCTGATTCTTGCCCTCTTTTCCCTCTCTCTGCTCTCCTCCCCTTGTGAGGAACGCCACCCATCAGGTGCAGACACTTGAGAAAGTTCATCTGCTTGGTGCTTGATTTATCATCCAAACCTTCAGTAACAGATTTCCAGTCTCATAAAATATTAAATATATCCATATATTGAATATCACATTTTGATATGTTTTCACGCCTCATTTGCCACTGAAGTCAAGGACAGATTCACATTTTTCATGGCATGGGGCCCAGATTTGTCCTCGTACTGTGTTTTATTGTATGCCCTCGCCACGCCCCTCCTCTGCAGGCCCACATTCCTCTGTGTCGCGCCTGAGCAGCCACGGTGACGGCCCACTTGGCGTGGACCGTGGCAGGCCCGGGTCAGAATGGCCACATATATCATCCCCAGGCAGAGTTATTTACATAGCACTATAAATGTTTGCAGAAGGAAGGACAAGGTGTCTGCCAGGCTTCTCCAGGTCCCACATCAGATGGGGGCCAAGCCAGAGGCACAGCCTGAGGGGGGAGGCCATGTCTTCCTGCAGGTGCATGTTCCATATGTTCAGCCTCTCACACTTTCAGCCCTCACTGATGGACACCTACTAAGCGTCAGGTGCCAGGCTAGGTTCTGGGGATTTAAACATGGAAAGTCACTGGGCACGAGAGTGCTGCGGGTGGGAGAAATGTGCTGTCAGAGCCGTGAGCACAGAGAGGGGTGGGGAGTGACGGGCTGTAGGGGAGACTTCAGAGAAGGGACACCCCTTGAGCTCAGGCTTCAGCTAAGAGTGAGTGTGCAGGAGGCAGGGGGAGGACAAGGATGCTCCAACCAGAGCGTGGGGTGAAGCTGCCTGTTTGGAGTTGATTACTGTTATGCGTGGCCAGGGTTGGAAGGGTCACGGAGGGGCCTGGTGGGAGTTAAGTGTGGACAGGATGCAAGGGCAGGTCATGGGGGCCTTAGAGGCTGCAAAAGTGAAGGAATTTGGGCTGTCTCCCAGAGACAGCGAGGACTGCCACGATCCAGTGTGTGACTGGAGGATGGCTTGGAGCAGGGAAGCCCCGACGCAGGGACAGCAGTCAGGAGGGAGGGTGGCTCAGCAGTCCAGGTGAGAGACGGTGAGGGCTGTAGAAGGTGGAGCAGGAGGACTCGACATTCAGGAAGTGGACTGGGCTACAGTGAGTGATACAGGGGCTCTTAGGCTGGGTTTCCCTAAAAGTATACCCTGAGGAAAGGATTTCAGCTGTAAGAGGTTTAGTTGCAGAGCGATCCTGGGAAATGCCAGTGGCAAAGTGAGGCAGGGCAGGGAAGGAAGCTGATAAAAGGTGTGGAAAGAACAGGTTGCCACTGTGAACACTTGGGCTTAGTCCCCTTGAAGTCTCTTGGAGCCTGGGGAACATACCTCCAAGGTGTCCCCTAACAGCGGGAAGCTGGGGTGCTTATCCTCCAGTTCCCATTGCATGGGCTAAATAGGGTGCTCCCCTATTTAGCACCACAGCACTTTGGCCTGCAGGAGGCCAAGGGAGAGGCAGAGTCTGGGGGCTTGCAGCTCGGGGCTGGGCACTGTAGGTACCTGTGTGGTGGGGATGGGCTGATTCCAGGACAACTGGTTGGATGGAGATGGCATTCAGAGAGAGTGGCCATTTGGGGGCAGGAAGGGGATGCCTAATTCAGCTTGGCCACGCTGAGTTTGGAGTGCCTGTGGGAGGGCCATGTGGAAGCATCCAGCAGGCAGCTGACTATTGGGGTCTGGGATTCAGGAAAAAAGGGCACGGGCACAGACACAGAGTTGGGCTGCATTTGGGTAGAGATGCGGCCGAAGCCATGGGCTTGGATGACATCACTTACAGTCACCTAAGGAGACCAGAGAGCTGATGACAGAGGAAAGAGCTG
Organism: Lepilemur ruficaudatus; assembly: GCA_963574885.1. Taxonomy (NCBI): domain Eukaryota; kingdom Metazoa; phylum Chordata; class Mammalia; order Primates; family Lepilemuridae; genus Lepilemur; species Lepilemur ruficaudatus. The sequence goes on from CAUYRT010042270.1 coordinate 185,034, forward strand.
GGAAACACAAGAATTTGTGGAGCAAGCTGGGGAAGAAAGCCTGACAAGTCACCGAGGAGCAGCCAGAGGGGCAGAAGGAAAAACAAGAGCACGTGAGACCATGGACACCCAAGGAGGCAGTTACTGGGGAGGAAGAGGTTGGAAATGACAGGGGCTACTGAAAGAGGCCAAGTCCAGTGAGGGTGGAAAAGCGTCCGCTGGGCAATGAGGAAGTCATGGGTGGGGCTCTGGGGGCAGCGTTTTCAGTTGAGTAGTGGGAGCTGAAGCCAGCAAGCAGAGACAGCTGTATGAAGTTTTGAGCAAGGAAATATCAAGGTCAAGGTGACATTTTAGAAGATTATTCTGGATTGGGTGTGCAAGGTCAGATGGAGGAGAAGCTGAGATCCGGGAGGCCGGCAAAGTGACAGATGCAGGCTACCAGCCAGCCTAGAGAGTAGCAGTGGGCTCAGAAATGGATTGCAAGGAAGACTTCCCAGGTTTTAAAATTGCTGGGCTAAGGGGGCTTGTTACAAAGGCTTTCAGGGCCAGTGCCACCAGCCAAACTCTGTTGGGAGCGCGTGTGTGTGTGCACGTGAGCAGGTGCTTGTACGGGAGAGCTGAATGTTGTCAGGAATACATGCTGTCTCTGCCCTTACCCCTTCTGAGAGGTGACCTTGGTCATGACCCTAACCCTGCTGAGGCTTCATCCTCACTGCGGAGGAAGTGATGACCCACCTCCTAAGTCGTGGGACTCATAGGAATGAGCTCTGCATAGGTTGTGATGAGCCACGTGAATTTTAACAGGAGGTGCCCCCAGAGGCTGATCTGCCGCCTCCTGCCCTGCCCCCTGCCCCTCTGGGCCTGGAGCCCCCAGCCTCACCCTTCTGGAAGCGCCTGTGTGTGCCAACCTTGGGTGCTCCCACCTCAAGGTGGACAGCCCTGGCTGGCTGGTGGCCTGTGGACAACAAAGCGCCCTGCCAGTGAGAGCCTTTCCTTCTCTATCCTCTCCCATGCAGGGCCAGTCTGCAGCCCACTGGCAGGGGGGATGTTGAATCTGATTTGCTGAAATACAAAAGCACATTGATTTGTAGCCACCAGTGCCTATAACAAATTCCAAGTGAAGTTTGGATCTCGCTGCTGTGGGGTAAAGACATTTTAATTGCGTGTCATATTTAGTCTGGCTGCATTTTGGAGGCCTGGGGTGGGGGCCCAGCTGTGAGCACTCCCAGCTTCTCCCCTCCCTTCCAGTCGGGCCTGTTAGGCTCTGCGAGATCACAGCACTTGCCCAGGCAGCTGTGGGTGAAGGTGAAGGCAGCTCCGGCTTGCATCTGTTTCAGGTTTCCCCTTTCCTGGCACATTCTGCAGCTCTGCCCGCCTTGTCGCGCTCCCTCTCTGCTTCCTTTCTTCCCCCTTTACACTCTTTATGGACTTGCCTTCTACCACCTTTTCCTCTCCTATGCTTGCTCTTCCTGGCCTGGCTTTCCTTGGTTCTCTCCACTAACCAGCTGTGTGCTCTTGGGCATGCCACTTACCCTCTCTGAGCCCCATTCCTCTCCTTTATAAAATGAGGGGGTCGGGCTAATTGGTGTCTACGAACCTTCGGCGCAAATGTGAGTCCTCCCTGTGTGTGTCTCTTTCCCTCCTACCTCCCTCCTCCTCCCTCTCACTTCTTGGCCTCACCTGCGTTTTTATGGCAGGGCTCAGGGCAGGGACCTCCCGTCTCCCAGTGTGGGTGGAGGTCCGGGCTGCTTTCTCTGATCTGTGAGGCTTCCGCTGAGACGGATTCAGTGAGGAGCTGCCTTGCTCCCCTCCCCCAGAACAGCCAAGTGATTAAAGAAAACATGAATGTTAATGATGCATTTAGCATTTGGAAGTTAGAGGGGTGATTAATATGTTGTAAGTTGTATATTAACACCTTCACAGAGGCATAATGAAGACAAAATATACACTCAGAGATGAGATTGTTTATTCTTGTGTGTAGCGCTCCTGGTTGCAGCCCCTCGAGAACACGCAGTGTGTCTGTGTGTGGCCGGGAGGGAGCGGGTGCAGGGGCTGTTTTCTGGTGTCGAGGTTCCTGCTGATGAGTCCTCTCACCTGGCTGGCGCCCGCCAAGGCAGCTGGAATGGAAGGTGGAGAGCTTAGCGGTGCGGGGGACTTGGAGTCAGGATGAGATGGTAGGGGATGCTGTCATTCAGGGGCAGCACGCCCCAGTGGCATGTTCGTTGTGGTCCATGGAGCTGACTGTGTTTTCAAAGGAGCAAGAGCAGATAAGAAATCCCTACAGTGTCTTGAGCTTCAGGAACTCTGGAGATTTGCCCAGGGTTTGCGAGTCTGCTCTGGGGAGGTCTCCACGCCCCAGCATGGGGGATCCTTGCTGTAGGTGATGCCTGGTGAGCCACGGGTCTGGGCCAAGCATGTCGATTGGGAACTCTCTGACTAGGTTCTAGTTCCATATGGTGCTCAGTTAGGCTGAGCCACAGGGTCACAGAGTGTCAGAGCAGGAAAAGCCTTGAAAGAACACCCGGTCCAGGTGTTGTCATTTTCCATTGGAAACTGAGGCCCAGTGAGTGGAAGAGACTTTGATTTGGACTGATGGCTCGAAGCAGAACCAGGAGAGGGTCGGCTCTCTTTCGTTGTGCCTCAGGGAGTCTAGACTGTAGTACTGAGACTTGGGGACTGTGGCCCCTGGACTCGATGACTCCCTTGGCCCAGTTGTCCAGGAGGGCACAGAGGAGCTCCACCCTAATAGCTCCAAAGTGTGGAATAGCGGAGAGGATGTGGATAGATTGGAGTCCCAGCTTTGCCCGGTACTGGCTGTGTGGCCGTGAGAAAGACATTTCATCTCTCCGGACCGTTTAATATCCCCATTTGTCAAACAGGAATGATAATATTGAATATGTAGTGTAATTGCAAGGGTCACTTGCATCCTAAACACACACACTCAAAAATGATTAGCATTAGCGTATATGTGTGTGTATGCACGCGCATGTGCGTGAAATACTAAGTGTGATCTGGGCACAAAAGGCAGGTGCTCAAAAAATGATGGTAATGGTGGTGAATTATAATTGTTTCTATTATCACCATTATTTGCTTTTATTTGCTTTCATGGCCGCAGCCTGCATACCCCACTCCTGCCTGTTCTTCAGGGTTTGTCTGAGCCACCACCTGCTCTGGGCACACTCCCTTGCCACCCACCGCCCGGTGTGGGCCCTGTGCCCTCCTGTGTGTGGTGTAAGCACCCTTCTCTGTCTGTGGTCATTGCCAGTCTGCTTCTCTCTGCCCCGTCTGGCTATAAGCGCAGTGAGGGCCGAGGCTGTGCCTTCTCTCGCCCTCAGCATCAGTACTTGGTGAGTGTTTGTTGAATGTGTGAGTGCTCTAGCTCCAGACCTGGTGAGCCCAGCCTGGAATGAAGTCCGTAGGTGTAAACATACCAGCTTCTCATGTTCTGAGATTAATCCTGAGTTCTCTTGTGCAGTGCAGGGAGCACTGGGCTTTGGGGTTTACGGCACTCCCTCCTAGTGACGGGAGTCTGTGACCCAGCTTACCCTCTCACAGGGCCAGTTGCGACTCAAGTCCTGCTGCTTCCACAAAGCCTGCCCCCTTTTCTGTACTGCCCCCAGGGCACTTGATTCATTCTTTTCCTAACACGCTTGTCGTATTTCACCTTGTCCTGTAATCACTTGCTTATGGAACCTACTTCCTCCAGGCTCTTTGCCGACACACCCTGCATATACCCCTGTGGGACACCGTGCCCTGCTGTGAACTCCCATGGTGTCCACTTATAGTGGATTTTACTATTGGTAGAGTCTAAATGGTGTTTCGTTGAATGAATGAATGAATGATTTCTTACTGTATTTGTAGTGTAGAAGCCTATTTAGCTGTTACTTCATTGTAGTGCTAGTTTCTCTGATTATCCATTCTATGTTCCATGAAAGCAAAGATTTTACTAAATACTTCCATGTCCTCATAGTACTGGGCAAATAATGTTTAATGGGTAAATAATTACCTATTTAGTTTCTCAAATTTCCTATCCTATGAAGACTTTTGAAACAAAGAAAAAAAATATTATTAGCCTTGTTAAGGAGGACCAACATTTGCAAGAATTGACTAAGCCTGAGTCCCGGTGATGACATGTGTAGCACGGGGGGTTCTGTAGAACCGCGAAATCCTAGGACATTTTCTGATCATTTCCTGACAGGCGCTGATCACTTTAAGGAAGGCAAAAGATGGTAATTGAAGGGAATTATTAGCCTTGACAATAGAAGTTGTAAATATAGCCCTCACTAATGACTTGATTGATTTTGAGCTACCTTGTGGTAGATGGCAACTGGCTTTGGGGCTTTGTCCGTGAAAGAAAGAGAAGGTGTCTCCGCTCATTCTGGTTCCAGCCGAGGCTGTACCAGGGCCCTGAGCTTCCGCCATGTGTAGAGTCCCGAGCAGGGCAGGAACCACAAGAAGAAAGAGAAGTGAGTGAGGGAGGGGAGAAGGGTCTGGGCACAAGTCTTGGCGTGAGTAAACAGCATTTCCAACCAGTGACCGTCTGGGCTCTGTGTTTGAGTGGTGAGGAAGCTGGGATTAACAGCCATTTGAAGCTGGAGGGCTGGTCTCTGCCACAGGATCTGAGATGGTGAGGGTGATAACTAACATCTAGACTTTGTAGTGATGAAGAGGGCTCCGCTTCTGTAGTTGGAGAGACCTCAGTTTATAGCTGAGCTCGCCACTTCCTAGCTGCGGGCCTTGGGTAAGTTGCTCACACTCTCTGTGTCTCCATCTCTTGTGTGGGGCATCATCATAGCTACTTTGTGTCTGGTACGGGGAGACGTGGCCCCACCTGGAACCAGCACCCACAGGTCCCACTTGTCCACTCTTGGCCTGTGCTTTCTACACACTACAGCTGAGGGAAGGGGCTGTTTCATTAGCTGATGTTGGTAATGGATTTGGAGAATCAGTACTCTCAGTAAGAGCTAATCCCCATAATCTGTGTAGGGCTGATGTGCGACTGTGTTGTACAGGGCACTTAGCACTGGGGGCGTATGGGGCAGCACACAGAGTGTGCGTGTGTTAGTATGTGTGTGCACATGCACGTGGTGTTTATGTTCCCCCTAAAGGTGCTGCAGAAATGGCGGGCAGGGATTACTGTATCAGACAGGCTTGGAGGAGATGCCCTCCATGTCTTTCTATCCCACAAATGCTGTGATTCTATTCTTGGTTGGAAGGTGGCCCCAGGTCCCGGGGCAGGGTAGCTCCTGAGTTCTGCATGAGTGTCTTTGTAGTCCCAAGGAAGGATTTAAGAGCCCAAAGTCAGGTGCAGGGTGAGCCTTCTGCATGCTGCCCTGCGTATCGTCTCAGCATGCTGGCAGCACTTAAACATTGTCCTGATAATCCTTTTAGCAAAGTTGCCGGCTCCCCTGCATCCTAGAATTGGGGAATCTGTGAACTCACAGACACCGTGTTCTCTTTTGACTCAGCAGTGGACAATCTGTTTTCTCCAGGAGTTGGTTTTAGCCTTAAGTTATCAATCAGTTCCCCCTCCCGCCTGTTCCCTCCTTCTCCCTGAGTGGATGCCGCCCACACCCTCTGGCTCCCATCTGCACTCCTTCCCTCTCAGCGGTGCAGGGGACGGCTCAGTGTAGAGCCTGGCCTGCACCGTGGAGGCGTGGCGTCCCCAGGAGCGGACCTGTAGCGCAGGTGTAAGTGGTTACTTGGGAGGGGGCCCCAGGAACCACGGAGAGAGGTGGTTGTGGTTTTTAAAAGTCCTCTCCTTTGCCTGATATAGAAGTGGAGAAGTGAGACAGGGAAGAGAAAGAAGGTAATAAAACTGTGGCCACCTAGGGCCCAATGCCTCTGGGGACAGCGGGAGAGTGTAGAGCATCCCTAGGGCAAGGTGTCCCACTGGCCACTGGGGGTCGCAGCACTCAGGGCCTGCCCGGTGTACGTGGCTGCATGGGCCCAGAGCCCAGAGAGTTCTCAGGTGAGCCAGAGGTGCCCGCAGCTGGCAGCCATCCGGTCAGTGAGTGTGAGGGAATGTGGACACGGCCCCACGGCTTCTCCCGGCCACTCTGAACTGACTGCATGCCAGACCCGTGCTTGGCCCGTTGGGGTGAAGGCCGCTCCTGTGGCCATAACTCCACTTGCATGTAGATGCCAGCTGCCCTCTGGGTTCTAGGAGCATTTCTGCAATTTCTATTTCTTGAACAGACTGTCAGTGATCTGATTTATTAAAACCACAAACAAATACACATTTAGGGAGGGTTTCCGGTGTGCCAGGCACCATGCTGAGTGTTTTTCCTGCATACCTCATCTGTGTCCTCCTGCCAGCCCACTTAGTAAGTACTGTCATCCTTATTTTCCACTTGAGGCAGCTGAGGCAGAGAGTTGTTAAGAACCTTGCCCCAGTTTACGCGGTTTGTACGAGGCAGACTGGGGGCTCCCACCAGGCCCCAACCCGGCACCGTACCAGCTCTCCAGGCTGATCTCAGAGGCCAGGAGCTTGAGTCTGCCACATGACACTTCCCAGAGCACTGAGCGGGTTGGGTGGGGTACTTCTGTGGGCCTCCTGTGTATAAACACATGAAAATGAAGTTCAACCCATGTAAAAGCCCATTAATCACCCCCCAAGATTATGGAGTGATGGGTACTTGGGCTTGATGGATGGAAGCTGCCTTTACGTCAGACTCTGGGGATTGTCCCAGCCTCTGCCCCTTTTGATAAATTTGTCTCTGCTTGGCAGGGCCTGGCAGCCGCCTGGGCCCTGGCTCTCTGCTCTACTCCAGGAAGCCCAGCGATGCCAGCTCCTGCTTGTCACTCTCGTTGTCCCAGGGAGCCCCTGGAGACCTCTCTATAACACGTTCTACCTGCTGGGCCTGGCTGGCTCTCTCCCTGCCTCTGGAGCCTGGTACGTGACTTTGTCATCAGGCTTTGTGATTGCAGCTCATAGGTGAGGGTCCTCTTTAACTAGGTGCTCGGTTTTTATTTTAATCTTACAGCAGAAGAACCCTGGGGTAGGAGTCAGGAGATTTTTTTACTTAAGTCCCACTCATTGCTTGTGTGTGCTTGTACTTCTGGGGGCCTAGTTTCCTCATCTGCTAAGTGATGGAAGCTAGTATCCCTTCCAGGCCTGAAATCCCAGGAGTCGGGAGGAGTAGGAATTGGGTTACAAAGAGGGCAGAGGGCTAACGCTGATTTCAGAGGCCAGTCTCCTCTGGGGCCCAGCTGTCTGCCTGCTGACAGGTCAGCAGGACCCATTAGGTCAGTCCCAGCAACCTTGGGTCCTGTCAGTCCAAGGCGCTTCAGTAAATTCCTGGCCTTAGATCTCCATGGGAGTCGGGGCCTGGGGCAGAGGGAATAATTTAAGGATCTGTGCATGGTGGGGGTGGGGAGGAAAAGGCTGTGGACTCAGCCAGATGTGAGCCACTGGAGTCTGAGAGCAGAGGGGCCCGAGGAATGGACCAGGCCATGTTGGACTGTGGCTGCTCAGCTCCGGGGTCTATAATCCCTTTACTAAGGGGTCCCTGGGTGCATCTTAGCTGGAGCTCAGTCATAAAGACAGCCATGGAGAACGGAGCTTTCATAAGGGGTCCTGAAGAAGAGCCTATTAGATTGCTTTTTCCAATTGGCCGTGACAGGCATGGCCCTCAAGGAACCGTTATTAGCTCTTTCTTTAGGCAGAAGTTGGCTGCTTGGGTCCGGAGGATTTGACCCTAAGCTATTCAGCCAGGGTGGATAGAATAGAAGGTCAGCCCTACAGTGCCTCAAGCAGTTCAGGGAACTGTCGGCAGCTTTGGCTGTGGCCAGGAAGGGAGGCAGAGAGTTGAGTGGGCAGTAAAGGGATGGGAGATGGGTACACATATAGCACCAAACCCCGCCAGAGGCAGTCGGAAATGGAAGGTCAGCGTGGGAAGCCAAGTCGAGACATCAAGGGAGCAGGTAGATTTCAGACATGGGAGTGGGCTGCTCAGATTTTACCGGCTATCCCTTCTGCCTCAGGCAATGAACCAGTAAGCTTTCCTTGCACCAAACAAACTGACAGTACACTTTGATCACCTGTGCAAGTGATCCTCTGCCCCACTGCCCCCCATCAAGTAGTTCTTGCTGGGCTTTTGCCCTGGGACTTATTTTGGTTGTTTTTTTGTTTTGTTTTGTTTAAGAGACAAGGTCTCTCTCTGTCATCCAGGCTGGACTGCAGTGGTGATCATAGCTCACTGCAACCATGAACTCCTGGGCTCAAGCGATCCTCCCATCTCAGCCTCCTAAGTAGCTAGGACTACAGGCACATACCACCACATCCAGCCAATTTTTTTTCCCTCTTTTTTTTGAGACTGGGTCTATATTGCCCAGGCTGATCTTGAACTCCTGGCCTCAAGTGATTCTCCTTCCTCAGCCTCCTGAGTAGCTAGGACTACAGGCATGCGCCACCACTTATATTTTTTGTAGAGATAGGGTCTTCTGTGTTGCCCAGGCTTGTCCCAGACTCCTGGCCTCAAGCAATCCTCCCAGCTCAGCCTCCCAAGGAGCTGGAATTACAGGTGTTCCTAATGGTCTTCTGTCCTCACAAAGGTTAAGAACCCCAGTACATTCTGCAAGAGTAGGGCTGTGTCCGCGTCCCTCAGTTGTATTCCCAGTGGCTAGCTCAGTACTGGCACCTAGTAGGTACTTCATAAATAATTGTTGGATGAATAACTGATTAAGAGGAAATAATGGTTTGTGGATGGGGTAAGTTTTTAACACAGATGTTCAGAGCCCTGTGGAAATTTTCTGGTTTAACTTCTTTAATATTTATTTAGCTCCAAGCATGTGCCAGGTATTACAGGACTAATACTGCCACTGCCACCACTAGCACCACTACTTCCTCTGCTACTGCCCGACAACATTTAATGGGCAAACACAATGTGCCGGGCCCTGTGCTAAGCCCTTTGCGGCATCATCTCATTCAGTCCTTATAACCATCCAATGATGTGGCTGTCATTGTCCTTTTTTAATGATGAGGCTCAGAGGGCAGTAAGTCCCTTGCCCGTGATCACCGAGCCAATAGGTAGAAACGCCCTAATTCCAACGCAAGTCTGCCTGACTCCAAAACCTGTATCCTCAGCCATTACTTCATCTTCAGGGCCGGGCAGGTCAGTGCTAAGAATGACCCATGTGCCCTTATCCCTGCCTCTGCAGATTGGCCAAATTTCCTCTGGCTGAGAGATGCCATGGAGCAGCCTACCCAAACCCCAAGTTCAAAGCCCCTGTCAAGTAGGAAAGGAACACGATCACTGTGAGCCCTGGGTAAGGTCAGGAAAGCGGGGGCCGGGGGCCACAGTGAGTATGGAGGGTTGGTGAGTGATCCTGACAACCTTCTCCCAGCTAATCCTTCACACAGTCCATTTTCTCGTCTCCCATCAGCTGAGTGCTTGGAGGCCTGCAGGCCCCCCTGCTAGCGAGGATCAAGGGATCAGGCACTTGGAGCTGTCAGGGAGAAATATTAGAATCATTTGAACAGGTAATCATAGGCTAGTGTAAGCTTGTTCAGTGCAGGGAAACTCACTGTCGCAGAAACCCCCTCCCAGATAATCAATGGGCATTGCATCTCAGGGATTTCCTGCGGGGTGGACAGAGCCTGGCAGTGGGAGGAGGGCCTAGGCCAGCAGGAGCCAGATGGAGTTGTGGTCCTAGCATTCTTAGGTGCAGGTGACAGGGTGTGGGGAGCTGGGTTTGGGGGGCCATAGCTTGAGCACACAAAGATGGGTTCTAGTCCTGTCTCAGCCATGTACTAACTATAAACTTGGCCAAGTCATTGTGTGTTGGGCCTTATTTTCCTCTTCTCTAAAGGTACTTGATTGCATGATTTTAGTTGGTTCTGACATGCTATGACACTGTAGTCCCTAGAGACTTCTTAGCTTGAGCTACAGGACAAAGGGCCTTTGTAATAATTAACATGGATATGGGGTATAGCTTGTGCTTGTCTTTATGCATGTCTTTTAAAATTATTATCGACTGTAACAAATATGCAGCCACCACCAACACCCAGGCTGCAGTACACGTTAGGCACTGTGGCAAGCCCATCATTTCATTTAATCCTCACAATAACCCCATGAGTTAGGTTTTTCAGACAAAGGCAAGAGGCTTAGTTAGAGAGGGCAAGTGACTTGCCCCAGGTCACACGGACTGTAGGGGGCAGAAGTGAGACCCTTGTCTGAGTGATTTGCCCCCAAAGCCCATGCATTTAACCCTTGGTCAGTTTTCCCATGTTTTTGACCACAATCTCCAGCAAGAAGTACATTTCCAAGCCCAACCCAGATTACTCACAGATACGTGTTCATCAAACCGAAATACTTTGTACTGCATGTTCTGATAGTTCCTATTTTCCTTGTTTGGGGCTTTCTCTTTTAGTTTTTGTTGTATAAGCTCCTGTGGCTGCAGTAACAAATGACCACAACTGGGTGGCTTAAAACAGCAGAAATTTATTTTCCCACCATTTCTGGAGGCCAGAAATCTGAAATCCGGATGTCAGTAGGGCTGCGCTCCCTCTGGAGGTTCTGGGGAGGGTCCATTCTGGTCTCTTCCAGTTTCTGGTGGCTTTCGGTGATCCTTGGCTTGCGGCCCCGTCTCTACAGTCTCTGGTCACACTGCGCCTCCTGCTCGCTGTGTGTCTGTCATGAGGATGCATGTGATCGTGTTTGGAGCCCGCCTGATAACTTAGGGATATGCTCTTCCTCCCAACATCCATGACTTAGTCATGTCTTTTGCCATGTAAGGTAACAGCCACAGGTGCTGGGGATTGGGCCATGGACCTATCGTTTGGCGGCCACCTTTTAACCCATTATAGTTACAAATGTGTCAGTTTTTATGTATTCGGTGTATTTCAGTCACTTCTCCTCATTGTTCTTTTTGCATCTCCAGTGGTCCCATCTTTGGCTGATGGATGCCCCTTGGACCCAGCCCCTGTGCTCTGTAGACATGACCCCATTGGTCTATGAGCAAGTCCTTGCTGTCTGACACTGGATGTCCCAGGCTCACCTTGTGCATTTCTTGCCCCTGGCCTAGAATTTCTCCAAGTCTTCCTCATTTCTTTCAGTAGAGAATGGTATTTCTGTTATTTTCCATTCTACTTCATTAAAGAAAATACTGATTGCAATCTACTAAATTGATTTCAGGGACCTACTTACGGATTGTGGCCCATAGTTTGAAAACTACTGTCCTGGGCTAGTCTGCCTTTCTTTACCTTCTTTGCAGATTTAGGAACTTCCTTCCCATCAGAGAGTGAGGTACCCCCGAAGGCAGGGCCGAGTCTGCATCCACTGGCTCTTCCATGGCCCACGACGGGGTCTGCACACGGACGGCCCACCCCACCTGCAGACTATTCCTGGCCTGCTTCTCCATGGGCTCCCCTTCCTCCTTCCCCCCTACCCTCTCCCCCATCAGTGCCTGGCCTTCCTGTTGCCATTCTAAGAGGCTAATGTGAAAATTGCTCACAGATGGCACAAACAATATGGAAAACAGCCTCTCTCTCTTCATTAGAGTGACATAAGATAGTGTTTTTAAGTGATTAAATTGTTATCGCAATAATTATGCTGAAATCCAAACATCTCATTGTGGTGCTTCAGCCTCTCATCAAGGGCTCCTGAGGCCCCCTTGGGGGATTGTGGGGGGCCATGGCAATGGGAAGTCCAAGAGCTGGCTGTCCAGTCCTTTCTGGGACCTTCAGCACGGGGCCCAGTGGGACAGAAATCTCTGGGCAGGGTTGGTACCTCCACTGGCAGCCCCTCCGCGTAACCAGATGCAGGGGTCCCCAGTCCAAGCCAGGCTCTAGCTGAGTTTGTCTTTGGGGGCCACCCCCTCCCCATCAGTTTCCTCCTTGTGCCACACCCAGGCTCTGCGCTCTGAATAGCCACAGGTGCTCCCCGAGGGCTGCTGCCTCTCCTTGCTGGCTACCCGCCTCCAGAGTCCCTGTTCTCTCTCAGCATCTCTGGTGTCAGCTGGCACAGGGGGAGGGAAGATGGCAAACTTGGGGAAGTCCTTCCTGGGACGTTATTGCAGGACAGACACTTCATCTCTTACCCATGCAGAGTCCACATTTTCTGGAGCACCTTGGGAAGTGCTCTCAACTTCACCCTTCCTCTGTCTTCACCAGTGAAGAGCCTCCTTCCTTCTTTCCAGGGCTCTGAAACAGCTCCCCCCTTGCCTCCTTCCTTCAGCTTCTCTCCCCGCCTGCTGTCCCAGGAAGGCACAGAAAGGTACTCAGAAATAAAGATGACGTGTGTGTCTGGTTATCTGAGCGGCAGTGCAGCGGCGGAGATTGAAGAGAGCCCTAGGAAAGGTGACATGGACCCAGTATTAAAATTAAAGACTAGCAATCGTGAGACCTCATTTTAAAAATATATGTGAAAGTAGACTTAAGTTTCATATTGTGTTCAGCCAAGACAGTTGGGAAAGTAGGAGAAGAGGGAGGTCCGGAGGAAAGGCAGCAAGGAGGCTAGGGCAAATGAGCAACCGGCCAGAGGGGGAGACAGAAGAAAGCAGAAAGGCTTCTGGTGCAGGGAGGCACAGTGTCCCCACCTGTCCTTACTGACGCTGGGGTGCTAATTAGTCAGCTCTTCAGCTGCTTTCTCTTGGGATCATTCTGTCTCCCCTTTTGATAGGGACAGCCCCATCTGTCCAGTAGAGGAAACATTTTGGTCTGGGTTTCAGTGGACAGAAGTCATCGCTGGCTTGTGTTCTCTTATCTTCTTATCCCTAGTTCCAGACCGAGTGCCAGGGACATGGCAGAAACTCCGTGTGTTTAGTGGGTGGGTGGGCGGATGGGTGGGTGAGTCACCACTTCCAGGTGGAAGTGATGTGTTGGGGGCCGAGACAGCGGCAGATGGGGTGTGGGGAGGTGTCAGGGATGGCTGCCCCTGCCCCGCCCCGGGCTGTGATGAACGGAGCCTGCCTGGTCCTTCCTTCTTCTCTTCAGATTCTATCTCTGATTAAGGGCCCTGACACAATATTTGAAGAAATACAAAAAGCCAAGCTCATCTGCCGGGATGGGATCACATCAAGGGGGATGAAATTAAAGGCTGTTCATGGAAAGAGATCTCCAGAATAATTTGGTGGAAGGCTTTAATTATTTCGAAGTACCCCACCCCAAAAAAAGATGCTTTAAAAAAGAAGAATTAATCCATTTGGGGAAACATATTAAAATATTACGTGTGTGTATCTCTGAGTCTTTACAGCTGCTATTGATCTAGAGGGCTGCCAGGAAAGGGAGGGGCTTCTATTCCCTGTCCCTTCTCCTGTGTGCTGGTGGCAGGTGAGGCGAGGCTCTGCCACCAGGGCAGTGAAGCCTTTGGAAGGGGGAAGTGGGTTTAGATTACTTAGATTAGATACCAGGTCTTGTTTTATAGGCTTTAATTGACATCACATACTTGAAAAAAAGCCAATGAGCTTCCCTCCCCTTAGAAGAAAGAGTGGCATGTCTTATGTGAGTGGGGGTATGAGCTCTTGAAGAGGTTGTGCTGTCTCAAAGCCACACAGGGTGCTGGTTCTGGGACCAGCGTCCTTTGGCCTTACCGTCTTCACACTGCCGCACCAACGCTGCTAACAGCGCAGACACGATTCTCAAGCTCACCTTGATCCAGGCTTTTCCCAGGGAACAGCAGTCCCCTGGCATCCCCCAGAGTTCAAGTTCACTCTGTCCTTCTGCCTGAGCGCTCCCATTTGGATCGAATCTCAAGGACTCGAGATGCTGTCCATTCATTGCCCTGGACCCATGTAGTCTGGATACCCTCCTGCTGGACTTTCAGCCCTTTCCTCCTTGTTCGGGGCTCTTCAGGAGAAGAATGGAGGAGTCACATAGCAGGAGCTTTGTAGGCAAACAGACGGAAATGTTTGCCTCATGACCTGCCCTGAAGAAACATGGCTTGATGTCATTGACAGAAAGCCAGCGCTAGGGGTGGTAAACACTGCTGGTCAGCACAGAGGTTCCTTATGTGCCAGCTGACAACATGGGGGCCAAGGGACTCTTCCCCTGCCCAAGGCCCTGGGTGTGCAGGGAGCTGGCGCCTGAGAGAGGCCAGGTGAGGGACAGGTCTGCCCCTGTGTGCGCTGGTCTCATCTTGATAGCCCCCGGAGCATGTGTCCAGGTATACAGTTCAGTGTCCATCTGTGTCAGTTCACCTTATCTGCTGTCGGGTCCCCAGGGCTTAGCGCAGAGTAGGCATTTCATTAATATTGCTTGATGAATCACCTTTATGAAGCCCGAGTGAATCCAGCTCTTTCTTCATTCACAGGAAATTACAACCTTTACCATTTGCTCCCTAAACTGATTTTAGATGGGAGCCTGCACTTTCCTGGCCTTCCCCAAAGGAGAGGCCACATGGTGTGGCGCAGGGAGAGCACCAGATGGGCTCTGGAAACCTGGGTTCTGGTGCCGGCTCTGCCTTGCGCTGGCCCTGTGAACACAGGCTCTTCTCTCCCCCGAGCCTCCGTGCGTCTCTCTGCGCATGGGCAGGTGGGGTTGGGCTAGTCTCTTCTAGTTCTGAGGTTCCCTCTCCTTCACCTTCCCTACTCAACCCTGCACCTCCCGAGCATGCCAGGCTGGGAGATGGAATGAGCTTGGGGCTGCCTGGCGGCTCCCGAAGACGGTCATCTCCCAGGGTCTAGAGGTACCGAAGGGTCACAAGACAAGTTTGTGGCTCGGGGGCCCCGATGTGGCCCTGCTGGAGCTGTGCACGAGGGCCTGGCTCCGTCTTGTCTGGAGTGCTTGAGGCAGACAAGTGGAGAGGGGGTCCTCAAGAGCTGCCTGCACCCGGCCGCACACTCCCCTTTTCCAGCACGAAATCGTTCATGCCATAACATATTTCCCGAGGAATAGAGGCCAAGACAAATGCCCAAGTGAACTCCTGAGCTCATATCAGGGTGCCGCCGACGGCAATAGCTGTGCTCCTAATTCCCCTGAGCCTCGGTCTCCTTATCTGTAATATGGGCCTGAGAGGGCTCCCTGTGAAGCTTGTAAGAAGTGATGTACGTAAAGCCCTTTGAAAAGTGCAAAGGGCTACGTCAGTATGCAGCCTCCGGGGAGAGGAGCGGCTGTGCTAGGGGGAGCTAGGGGGTGCTGGTGAACTGCTGGAGGCCGAGGGCACATTCCAGGGAGGGGTGATACAGATGTCTCAAATGTGGTGAGAAGCTCAGAGGCTTGGCAAGCTGTTAGGCGGAGGAGAGTCATTGTGCACTGTCCCCGTCACCCTGTCCTTCATCTGACATCCTGGCCCAGGCCATAGTTTTGAGTGCTGTCTTCTCCCCTGCTTGGAGGAATCACTCATTTTCCCCCAGAAATATCCATGCAGCCCATGGCACCTGGAGACCCCAGCCACCCCCGGCACCACTCTCTGCCTCTTAGCTGCCCTTTCCCTGGGCTGAAATGAGGAACGTCACCTGCTCACTTGTGTTCCCTGGGGCTGCCACATGTGCCTTTGGGTAAAAGCACCCCTTGGAGAGCATAGATTCCCTGAGGCGAGGAGCTGTGCTCCTGAGGGACCTCCTGACAGTGTGTGCCTCATGCAGACAGGGCCTTGTAAAGGCTAACGCTCGTGATGGCATGGAGTTGTCAGCTGCGTCCCTGGGGTCCTGGTCTGTTTCGCTCATGGGTGGAGGAGAAGAGGGGAGATCTGCTCCAAAGGGCCTGAGGGAGGCAGTTCCTTGGGATCCGTGTAGGTCCTGAGGCCCCAGCCATGGTGTCAGCTGTGGTGTGGAGGAACATCTCCAGCAAGGGTGAGAAACCCCAGGCTCAGTTCTGTGTTTTTTCTTATACCATGAAATATAAATGTGAAGTAAAGAGGGTTTCAGGGAAAGATCCATCCTTCTTCCCTCCCTCCTTCCTTCCTTCCTTAAATATTTATTGAGCAAGTGGTGTATGCCTTATGCTGTGCTAGGACACCGAGAGTGGAGAACGCATCTGCTGCCCTCTTAGGAACGCACAGTCTAGTCGGGAAGATGAAATAACCACCGAGCAAGGCAGCGGAAGCTGATGGAGTGGCAAGGCCATTCAGAGCCAGGTGAGCTTGGGGGAGCCTGGTGAAGTCAAGGAGGGCATCGTGGAGGAGGTGGCCCGGAGTTGGGCCATGGAGAATGGGGAGGAGTTGGAAAGGTGGAGAAGTTGAGGGGAGCAGAACTGGTGCAGGGCAACGGTTGTGATCTGAGTGTGAATCCTGTCTATGCCACGGAATATCCATGTGGGCTTGGGTAATTCATCTTCTTACCTGAGCTTCAGTTTCTTCATCTGAAAAATGTGGACAATAACAGCATCTACCTCCTAGGGTTGCTTGAGGATTAAGTGAAATACAGTATAGACTATCCAGGGCCAAGCTCGTTCTGAGTGCTCACTCATTCAAAGAAACGGTAGCTGTTGTCACTCCTACCACTGCTGGGGCGGCTGTGCCCTGCCCTCCTCAGGCCCTCCCTGCCTTGGCTCTGCTCTGATGAGAAGGCACCTGAATCCTCCTGTGGGTTGCATGTGCACCTGGCTGTGTGCTCAGGCCTCCGGCCAGTTCCCTCTCCCCAAGCAGAGGAGGCCAGAGCTCCTCAGGCAGGTGTGAATTAAACCCAGCTTCCCTCCTGCTCTGTTCCTCCTAGGCAGACAGTTTTCCTACCAGGCCGGCTGCTGTGTGTATTGACAGCCCCGGCCACCTTCTCCTCGCAGTGGCTCCTCATGCTGGGCGGCTGGGGAGCTGGCCTTTTGCTAGGAGAGGGGGTGCGATACCCTCAGAGGCGGCATCTGCCCACCCCCTCAGGAGCCTGACATTTTGTCTGCACCAGGGCAGTGGCTGCTGTGCTAATTGGGCCTGTCCTGACGTTCTGGTGCTAATCCAATACCCTGGAGCCAGCAATTGCAGTGGCAGAGCTCTGGTGCAGGGTGCCTTTAAAAGAGATGAAAGGCATCCGGCCTTTGTGCCCTGCTGGGGGGCAGGGGCACTGTGGGCACCAAGCAGAGAGTGTCCCTTCACAGCTAGGGTCTGGGAGTCCCCCTGAGCTCCTTCTGTAAGTGAAGAGGCCGGGGAGTTTCCTCCCTCCCGGCCCAGCCTGGCTATAGACTACAGAGTTGTCCCCTGCCCTGCCCTTTGTGGGCTCTCAGCCACCTGTCACCTGTGAGCCTCTGGGGCAAGCAGAAGGCCCCGTGGTGCTGCACCAGAGCTAAACCCCTAGGGAGTGGACAAGCCAGGCCTCCGGTGACCTGCTCTTTAGCTCAGACAAAAGACTGCCTGACCGCTTTGTGGTGCGTTTCTGAAAACAGATCGAAACATGCTTGAAGAAGAACAGTGAATAAGAATCTCTTTGGGTTGCACACGCTCCTGGCAGCCCGCTGGGAAGAGGAGGCAGCCCAGGCTTTGCACCGTCAACACTTCTGCTGATGGTTCTTAGCGAGCAGCCATCTCCAGCCTTTCCTGCTCTGCCAGGAACAAGTGAAATCCAAGGAAAAGCAGACGCCTGTTTCCTCTTCCAAGGGCACTGGACTGGGCTCTGGGTGGCTGGGACCCTGTCTCAGGAGCCGTCAGGTAAGGGGAAACTCTCTTGGGAGAGAGCTTCTGTCGTGGTCCGTTAGTCCATATTGTTTTGAGCAGAAATGAGCAAATGATTTAAAACTAGCTTTGCCTGCACTAAAATTCTACTTCTCTTAGTCCTTTTGTGCATTGCTGTTCATTGGATGCTGATCAGGGGTAGAGTGCCACACTGAACGGTACTCTGAGCAGGTTCTAGCATCCAGGCTGTGGGGCCTCGGGCAAAGACCCTCCGTCGCTGGACTCATTTCCTCATCTGTATGGTGAGAGCATGCGCCTGGGCGGTCTGTGGGTTCTTGGAGAAGCTCTCGGCCGAGTGGGTGAGAATGTGCGTGGGTACCTGGTGCTGATGGTCCCGGGTCCAGGTCCGTCTCTCCTTTACAAGGTGGCCGACATCTCTCAGCCTCTGTGCTCCCATGTGAGAGCAGGAGTCATTAGTGTCTGCTTCTCCAGGCCACTGTGAAAAGTAAGAGAATGCACAGAAGCACTTAGCACGGTGCCCAGCTCCTAGACAGCACTCGGTACATGTCACCTGCTTTGTTTACTTTCGTGGTAATTGTCGTGGTTATTATCTCTTCGTCCTTTCCTTCTGGCAGTGCTGGCTGTGCGGCTGGTTGGGGGTTCCTGAGCAAGTCTCAAGCTTTGGTCTGTGTGTGAATCACGTGAGGACCTTGGCAGAGGGCAGATTCTGGCTTGCTAGGGTCTGGGGTGGGGGCTGAGGTCCTGCATTTCTCACAAGCTCCCTGGGGATGCGGATGCTGCAGACCGTCCGTGGGCCACGCTTTAGCCGGGCCATGGATGCGACACCTCAGTGCAGGAGGGTGTGTCACCCAGGGCCAGGCCTCTGAGTCAAGGAGAGTCTCTTAGGGACCAAGGAAAGATGTGACAAGCCTGGTAAGCTCAGCTGCCCCACTGGGAGGGTGGCAGGAACACCTAATTGGAATAAAGTAAGAGGGGACACAGGCCTTTGGGGGCAGTGAAGTCAGCAGAATCTTCCTGGCTAATGTCAAGAGAGAGATTTTTGAAGATGATTCTTCCCGTAAACTCCTAATTTTCTCATAAGTTAGGACTGGTTGCTGTGATCGCTGCATGGGTAATGGGCTTGTCTCTCCAATCGTGCTGGAAACTCTTTGCAGCTGGCCAAGGGTCTTGTCATGTGTTGTTCTTCACCCCTGAGCTGCTGGGATGGTGCTGCGTTTGTAGGAGGCACCTGGGATCCATCTGCCCAGCAGACACCCAGCATGAGAGCTTGGGGGGTGGGGTGGGGGGATGGGAATGTGGACCTTGGAATCGGGGGTTCCCGGGTTCGGAGTCCATCACAATCATGTACTGTTGTGCAGTGGTTGAGGGCAAGCCCTTAACTAACTGTCCAAGCTTCCTTGTGTGGAAACATAAGAATGGCAATGCCCACTGCTACAGACTGCATGTTTGTGTCCCCCTAACATTCCTGTGTTGAGATCCTAACTCCCAGTGTGATGGTTTTAGGAGGTGGGGGCCTTTGGGAGGGATTAGGTCATGTGTGTGGCACCCTCATGAGTGGGATCAGTGCCCTTGGACAAGAGACCCTGGAGAGCTTGCTGTCTCTTTCCGTCATGTGAAGGTACCAGGAGAAGTCAGCAATCTGCACCCTGGAAGGGCCCCCCACTGGAACCCTATTATGCCAGCACCTTGATCTCAAGACTTCCGGCCTCCAGAACCATGAGAAATAAATTTCTGCTGTTTATAAGCTACCCAGTCTACAGTGCTTTGTTTTAGCAGCCCCGACTGGGACACCCACCTCGTGAATTTATAAGGATTAATTGGGAGAAACTGAATTATGAACCCAGCTCACAGTGGGGCTTCCTACCCAATGCTGCCTTTGCCCCTCTCTCATCTTCTCCTTTTGTTTCCTGCCACATTCGCAAGCCAGAGCATACCATCTTAGAACCCTGGAGCCGCACAGCTCCCTGCTCAGCTCCCTGCTCAGCTCCAAAGGCTTCAGGGGGCTTGCAGGCCAGTCTTGCCTCCGGGCTAGCTCTAGGTTGTGAGAGATAAAGGTCCGACACTTAGCTGCAGTCACCCGCTTCCCTCTCTGGCCTGTCCTGTTTATCTTGCTGAAAACTTTGCTCTTCCAGGACTAGCACTCAAGTGCTGCTACCCAGTGTGTTGTAGGGGTGGGGCGGAGGAGCACCCACTGAGCTGAGGGGTCATGACTCCGAGTCCCCTGCAGCCCCTGCGCCACCACTAGCGCCTCCAGAGGTCTCTGTGTGCTCAGGGCAAACAAACTTTCTCCATGGCACCTGCGTGCTCAGATGGGGCACTAGAGTATGCTGCAGAGGGACACCTGGGTTGGGGGCGCTGATGCCATTGCCTTGTTACCAGCTTGGAGCTCACCCGTAGTTTCCCTTAGCCCCCACAAATAAGCTGGGAGGTGGGCTGGTTATGTCATCGTCCTCATTTTGCAGATGAGGAGACTTAGAAGTCACGTGGTTCACCCAGGGACACAGTCAGATGGCTGGACCTTGGCCATCTGACTCTAAGTTCAGTGCCCTTTGCCTTGGGTGCTTTGTGGTCCACAGGGCCACCAGCACAATGGGGAAGGCTAGAGTCATCCAAGAGCATTATATGTTCAGTGACAATGATTTCAGTGTCATCTTGGCCTGGAGCTTCGTTTAAGATGAAGTGCTATCAGCAAGGTAATTATCATTATGGGCGTATTTAAGGTACTTAAATATTTGAAGCCATGTCAAGTTTTTAGAGCTCTCTAAATCAGAGACACAGTTAGTGCAGGGCCAGGCCTCCTAGGAATCCTAGCCCTTCTCCATGGGGAGCAGAGAGAACCATTTCCTGGGGTGAAAAGGGCTCCTGCAGACGGCTGGCCCCCTCCATGGTTGTCCTGGCCTTTTTCTGTACACATGAGCACGTGTGTTACACGCATCCACCTTAACTAGGCAGTTTCCAGCAGCTCGCACTGCGTCTGGAGCTGGGCTTCTGCATCTGCATTGATGGTGTTCAATTAGGGGCCCGAGAAGCTTTTAACTTTTATCGTTTATTAATAAAGATAAATTTGAAGCATTAAAGCCGTACCGATTTGGCTTTTTTAAGTAAAGAGGGAAATGAAAGCGACACCTGCCCTAGGTGAAAGGGCATTGGCTGCGTTGGCGTTAGCAGGTAGGGCGGGGAGAGGAAACGTGAGTCTCTCCTGATCGGTGCTGAGGCTGCGGAGGTTTGCTGGGGAAAACCAAGCATGGGCAGAAAGGAAGCGTCGCTGGGCACCGAGATGTTTTGAGAGAAGGGCCCCACCTGCAGCACATCTCCCAGTGGGATGTGTGAAAAGACTACTGCTGGCTGGGTGTGGTGGCTCACGCCTGTAATCCTAGCATTTTGGGAGGCCGAGGTGCGAGTATCGCTTGAGGTCAGGAGTTCAAGACCTGCCTGGGCAGCTTAGTGAGACCTCGTGGGTAGAAAAGAAAAAAAAATTCCATAAAAAAATTTTAGCTACTGTACACCTCTTTGCTTGTGCAAACTGCAGGTCTGTGAGCGTGGGGGTGGCTGAAGAGGGCTTGTGCACAGTGGTTAGCAGCACAGAACTTGGAGGTGGCCAAACGTAGGTTCAAATCCTGGTGCTTCCACTCAGCGGCTGTGTAACGTTAGCGCCGCGGCTGTGCCTTTCTGAGCCTCATCCCTGTGACAGGGCTCTTCAGACCTGCCTTGCAGTTTATGTGCGGATTAAGAGCGATAATGTATGTAAAGTGCTTGGCGTGGAGCCTGACATGTTGTAAGCCACCTCATAAATGGCAAGGGGGGACTCTGGTGCCCTGGGCTTTGTGATGCTCTCTCTTTGTCACTCTGGTGTTGTTAGAGTATTGGTTGTCAAACACGACAGCTGACGTGTACCCAGACCCTACCGCGTGCCAGGGCTGGGCCCGAGGTTCTGCAGCTAATAGAAGGTGGAGCTGCCACTCCAACCCAGGTCTCCTCTTCCCACCACTGGGGGATGCTTCCCGAGTTGCAGCAGCAGAAGCCTAGAAAGGCCTCTACTTTAAAGTCCCCTCCTCCCGCAGGGTCCTGCCCTCATTAGTCCCCTGCAGGTTCTGTTGGCAGAGCCGTGTCCTGGCCTTTCTGGAAAGGGCCCTCCCAGACACAAAGGACTCTCCAGCCTGTCAGTCTGCCTTCCCCCAGAGACACTTCAGAGAGAGTCTTTGTTCCTCTAGGGACCCATTCAGGGTTGAGTCTGTCAGACGGGAAACCTCTATCTGGGAACCCCAGTGATCTGGAGACGGCAGCTTTGGGACCTGCAAGGAGCCGTGTCAGGAGACAGTGTGAGGTTCTTCATAGGAGCTCTCAGGAGACCCTCGCAGGCAGGATGGGGTGATTCCCACCTGCCAGGGCTTCTCCCTGCCAATCTCCGTGTCCAGAGCCACCAAGCGTGTGACCCGCCTGCCTGCTCGAGCAGGTGGCCACACTGAGTGGTCTTCGCCTCCTGAGATGTGAACATGCCCTAGCACCACTGCTGAGCTCTGCCTTGACAGCTGGGGAGCAGAGCTGGGAGAAGATGGATCAGAGAGGCTGGGGGACCTTGCATGGCCGGGAGGTTTGTCTCCTGCCCCTTATCCGCCTTCAGGGCAGAGAAGATGGGAGGGCACCAGGGCAGCCAGGCATGGCCCCGGAATCCCCACTGAGGCTTCACATTAGGGCTCCTGCAAGCGTCTGGTTCCTCCTCTGCCTGCCGCGAATTCTTCTCAGAGATAATCTGGCTGTGAAATTACAAACCAAGCAAATCCCCCTTGCTCAGAAGGGGAGACATATTTGGATAATTCTTGGAAACACCCTGGAACTGCCCAAAGTACACTCAATCAGCCATGCAAATGGAGAAGCATAGGTCAAAGTGCTGTTTGCTCCTTGGCAGTGTAAAGTTGCAAATTCCCTGGCAAGCCTTGCACTGCTCGCCCTGTCTTGTGTGCGTGGACCCCATCTCTCTGAGCTGGAGTGTTTTACATTTCTCCTGTCTCTGTGCTTACCTTAGGGCTGACCCCAAGGCCGGGTCACTCAACTCTCAGAAGCAGACCTACCCGCAGAGTTCACGGTGTGGATGCCGCTGGTCACTCCCCAGGAAGAGGGAGGAAGCTCATTGGTGTCACTCAGGGCCTTGGGGTACCGAGGGAGTCGAGGGGTGTTAGGAAATGCCCCAGCTCCACCCATATCCTCCTTGCCCCTGTTCCTGATGCCTGGTAGTAGTTACTATTTTGAGTTAAAGCAATTCTGCTTTATTAGAAAGGAGGTCCCCCAGGGAGGGGTAACACTGTTGAACTGCTATCAGTCATGGACAATTGAGTACGAATTAATTAATCTGATGCTTTCCTGTTGCCTGCAGAGTGAGAGGCGCATGAGGAGTGTGTGGAAAGGGCACGAGGTCAGCAGATGATGAAGGAGAGAGAGCGAGGGAGGAGGGCAACGGAGGGTGTCCGGGACAGGCGTGGCCTCTGCTGGCCAGGTTATCTTTTATTTGTCGAAAAAAAATTCTTTTAATGTAAACTTTTTCATGGAAGTATTATCAGACATAGCCCAAGATGCACAAATCGTAAATGTATAGCTTTGAATTTTTACAAAGTGAAACACCGTTGTACCCAGCACCCAGTTCAGAACCAGCCCCCAGCTGCTCCCTCAGAACCCCAGCTGGTCACTATGTCCCCCAAGGTGTCCCCTGTGCTGACTTCTAATACCATAGAGAAGTTTTGCCTGTTTTCAGACTCTGTGAACATGGATTCAGTCAGTACCTACCTTTTGTGTCTGGTTTTCCTTTGTTCGGCATTTCTGGTGGTGAGATTCTGCTGTGCTGTTAAAGCCGTGCATTTTCACCGCTGTGTGGTGTTCCACTGTGGGAGCACACCACGGTTTCTCCTGCGGTCGCGGACCTTTGGATGTCTGGTTTTTTACTCTCATGAATAGCGATGCTTTAAATACTCTTGGCTGTGTCTTTCTCCTTCTTCCTTTAAGTCTCAGGTTGGATGCTGTTCTCCGGGAAACTGTCCTCTGAGCCCCAGCTCCAGGGGAGCGTGGGTGCCCCTCTGTTTGTCCCCCAGGGCCCTCTATAGTCATGTGTGAGGACAGGAATCCTGGGCAGTGACATTTTCAGCTCCCAGGCCAATGTCTGGCACTAGTGGATGCTCAAGAGCATTGGCTGAGTGAGTGAACGAGCAAGACCCACCTCTCAGTTGTGCCCGAGGCTCCTCATACTCAAGAACAGAAGCACAGGAGGCTGTCCTGGGAACCTTGGGAACAAATTAGGATTCTTCCCTAAAGAGAGTGCTGCCCTCTGGGCTCTCGGCCCTGCCTGGGTCCTGGTGTCCCTGGGAATGGGGCTGGTGTCTGGGAGTTTTGCAGGGTGCCCCCCCCCCAGGGACAAGCTGGTGCAAAACCAGACGCAGGCATGGGTGGCTGGGATGGGAGAGTCAGGAAGAATCAAAGAGAAAGAGAAGATGCAGGAAAAACAGGAAGAGAAAGAAAGGGGGGTGAGAGAAAGGGAACCAAGAACTTATCTTTTTCCTTTTTCCAAAAGCAAGACACGAGGTGAGCCAGACAGGCGGAGCTGGTGCCCTCGGGGGAAGCTGGTGGCCTCGTGTTTGGGCTGTATTGTTTTCGCCAGCAAGTGACAAGAGTAGAAGCTGGGACATGAGCCTATTGAAATGCAATGTCAGGGTGCCCTGGTGGGACAGACTTCTTCCCCCCGCCTGGTGCCTGGCAAATCCTTTTCACAGGCAGAGTGAGTAGCCCCGGCCTCTCGGCTGAGCGGTGTTGATTGAGCAGCTTATTCTTTATTCATACGCCTTTTGCCGAGCCGCAGAACAAATGCGCTGTAAATTTCGGTGCCTTAGAGAGTACCTGATACATAAAGCAGGACTCCCTTCCTGCAACGGGGAGGCTGCTCCAATTCCACAAACATCAAAGCCATTTGGGGCACGATCGCTGTTTTTCAGAAGTAAACATTACTTCTTAGAGAAGATTCATACCCAGAATAATTATTTCTTGGAGTGATCTGAGGCTGAAGCTGGTCTTAATGTTCATTTGCCTCCGCTCAGTTTTTTCCCAGTGAGGTGTGCCCGAGTGCTTGCCGCCGCGGTGCAGATACGCCTCCTTTCTCCCAGCCCCTTTGAGTACAAAACTGTGCCGCCCATGCCCCTGGTTATCTTGTTCCTAGCGATGGCATCTAAATCCCATCTTACACACACATTTTATTAATTTAACAACTGCCTGCCAGACACCCTTCTAAGCTCTTTAACAAATACTGACACATTTAGCCTCACAATTTTACAAAGAGGCACTAATTAGTATCCCCATTTTCTAAATATGGGAAACAAGGCACAGAGAGGTTAAGTATCCTGCCTGAAACCACACAGCTAGGTGGTGGCGAAGCTGGAGTTTGTCCCCAGAGTCTGTGCTGTTTATGCGCGTACTCTGCTGCCTGTCAATGATAGCTTCCAAAGTGGCAGGGTCAGCAGGGGCCTGCCTTTTTCAGGGATTAGAAATAGTTGTCTGCCTTAATGTCATTTCTGTCCAAGGCGGTCAGTGCCTGGCAAGTGGGCAAAGTCCACGAAGCATGCACTTGCCCTGACGCTCGGCTGCATCGGGTGCACCATGGACAGAGGCGGAAAGGCGAATTTGGAGCTCACGCTGGGTGCCGTCTGAGCTCTGCACGGGAGCATCCCCCTGGCCTGCCCTTGTGCTGTCCATCCTGCTACACACGCAGCACTGGTGCTCTTGCACCTCTGGGCTCACTGTTTCTTTCTCCCGTGTTCTCCTTCCTCTGGTGTCCTGGGGAGGTCATTGCCCTGTCCCCTATCTCTCCTCCCTGTCTCAGGCACAGGCAGTCGCTTAGCCTGGAAGCCTGGAAGGCACCCTGTCTCCTGTTTCTCCATGACCCACATTTAATCCCCAGGCCCTGTCAACTCTGCTGCCTAAAAAGGTTGCAGACATCTCTCCCTCCACTGCCTCTGCCTGACTCACGTTGCCCTTATCTCCCTCTCTACAGGGCTTCTTCAGTGCCCACCCAACTGACGTCCCGGACTCGAGACTTAACCCCTCTAAAACTATTTCCAAATTGCAATCAAGGTGATCGTTCTATAAGACATTCTGATCATGCCACGCCTTTGCTGACACCCTGCAGTTGTCTGCAGTACCCTTAGAACACAATGTGGACTTCTTAGCATGGCTGCTTTGGAGCCACCGGATGACCTGGGTCCTGCTCCCTCCAGGCTTCACCCCTCTCTGCTTTCAGATCTCAGAAGATCCCTGTTCCCTCTTCCCTTTAGGCCAGGCGTGGGCTCCTCTTCCTTCCACCCTCCCCTTCCCTTTTGCCGATTCCAACATTGTTCGGGTCTCAACGTAAATATTCTTTCTTTTGAGGAGTACCTCCTGACCCCCGCGAGCCTGCCTTGGGTGCTCTGTCCTGGCATTCCCATGGCAACCAGGAAAGGCTACCTGCGTGGCGTTCCCAACACACATTATCTGTCCTGCGCAAAGCTGTGCCCAGGACCTAGTACAGCGCTGATTTGTGGAAGACTGGTTTAAAAAAAAAAAAAAAAACACCAAAAAGCAAAAAAACACCAGAAAGGTCAATGAACAAGTACTGTCATGAGAAGGATGCTGATGGAGTGTTCAAAAGATTTGGGGTTTAGACCTGGCACAAACTCTGGACCATGGTTAAGTCATTTTTCCTCTGCAAGACTTGTCTTTGTGTCTGTGAAATGAGGGGTCTGTGCCAGGCCAGCTCCACGGTCCCTTGCAGCTCGAAGGTCCTGGGATTCGTCTTCTGAACTGAGGGTTCACTCTCTGCCTCTCTTTTGACTTCCCAGGCAGTGGGGACCCACTTCCTCCTTCTCCTGAGTGCTTCTGTCCCTGCAGGATGTGCTGAGGGGTTGCGCCTGGCTTGCTGCCTTCAGCTAGGCTCAGATGCGGCCGGCAGTGGCCTTGGCTTCTCCTTGTTTCCAGGACAAGAGCTCTTTGAAATTCTCTGACGTCCTCCTCCTCACCTCATCTTGTTCGCTGTCAAAACATTGCAAATAGGAAGCTTCTAATGCTGCCCTGTCTCTGAATTATTACAACAATCAGTAGGAAGGTGTTAAGTCTACATGCTCCTGAGGCTGCCCTTCCCCCAGCAGCACTGGGAGACTCCTGGTGGCCGTGGTCCCTTCCCAGAATGTAGCCCGCCTCCATCGGTACCGTGGTGTTTAATCTTAACCCCATTACTGCTCAAATGTTTCCCACATTCAGCGCATTTATTGAGCACCTACTACACATGGCAAGCATGGTTCTAGGTGCTTGCGGCGCATAAAGAACAAAGCAGCCAAAATCCCTGCTGTCGAGGTGCTTACATTTTCTTTTTCTTTTTTTTTCTTGAATATTCTTTTAACCTCAGATAGGAGCTTACATTTAGCAAGCTCGTATAGGGAAAACCTGTATACATAAGAAATATAATGGGTAAATTATATCGTAAGCTAGGAGGTGATAAGTGCTGTGAAAAAAGAAAAAACAAAGCAAATAAAGCAGGGCAGGGAGGACTAAAGCCTCCTAGGTCAAGGCCGGGAGGAGAGTGAGGGAGCGCTCTAGGCCGCGGGCAGAGCCCAGGCAAGGGCCCGAGGTGGGAACCTGCAGGCACCCAGGAGGTGCCGTAGGACCCAGTGTTGCACGCGGACTCTGCACGTCAGAGCATCTGCTGGAGCGCAGAGAGCCCCCAGCAGTACCGTTGGGAGTTGGAGCACAGCCTGCTGGGCCTGCACCCGACTGCAAATGTGTCTGCACAGGGCCGCTTATTAAATCTAGTCTGGTCCTGTGGGAGGAGCTGGCAGGTCTGAGTCTGACAAAACTGTTTGCAACCTGGCTCATCACTTATTAGCTTTGTGATCCTTGGCAAATTACTTAACCTCTCTGAGTTTCCGGCTCTTCATCTTTGAAGGCGGGCTCTGACCTGTGCCTCGAAGGGGTTGTTGTGGGATTTGATGAACTAACTACGTGGAAGCGGCTAAGTCAACGCGTGGTGCACAGTGGGTGCCTAATAATGTCAGTTCCAGTACATCCCTTCCCCGGTCTTTGGGCAAGACATTCATTGTCTCTGAGTCTGGGTTTCCTCTTCCAGAAAATGAAGTATAATAATTCCTGTGCTGCCTACTGCCTGGACTTTAATAATTGTGAAGTCTAATCATGTAGGTAATAGTACTTTATATATAGATGACGAGTTTCCAGGGGACAGGGAATGCGTGTCTGTGTATGTGCACACCTGCGTGTGTGTGCATATATATATATACACACACAATTGTGTGTGTGTACAATTCTGTAGGAAACAGTGTTTTTTATTTCACAAATGCTTTGAAGACAAGGGCAACTGTAGTATTGTACAAGATCTTATGCCTCAAATGCATTAGGTGCTCAGGAAATCCCTGTTAAATGAATGAAATAGTGGTAAGGAAATGCTCTTTGCTGGATTAAATGTGTGGATAAGAATCAGTAGAGCTGTTTGCTTCCAGGTAGCAGGAATGTGGTACCATTGTGAATTATACTTATTTCATATATATATATATATATATATATATATATACACACACATATAGGGGAGCCTTAACTATGTGCCAGCCACCGTATTAAGCACTTTGCGTGCATTTCTCATTTGAAATTGCCTATAGCCCTGTGAGGTAGGTACTATTATTATCCTATTTTATAGATGAGATAACTGGGACTCAGAGAGGTTAATGTCTTGGTCACAGCTAGCAAGTGAGGGAGCTGGGATTGGAACCCAGCCTTCCAGAGGAATGCATGCAGCAGTCACTCTGGATGCTGCCTGGAATGTCGCTACCCTTTTTCGTGACCTGATCTCTCAGGAGGACGAGGAAGGCTGTTCTTGCCGCCGGGCCAGGAGGAAAGTCCAGGGCTTCAAAGACACTGCTGAGGTCATGAGTGAACCTTCCAGGAGAAGGGGAGAATGAGAAGGGGTTACCTTTCCGTGCCTACAGTAGATAATGAAGATAGTCAAAAACGAGGACTGTTCTCTGCCCTGAACTTGAATTTGCCCTTTTCCTTTTGGTCTCAGAGCATGGTAAGAACTTGATGGAGACATGAGAGCCATGGACCTCATGTCTCTTCCTTCTTAGATACCTAAAACCTGAGGATGTGTGTATGTGTATGCATGTGTGTACATGTATGTATATATGTGCATGTATCTATGGTGTACGTGTGTGTAGATGTATGTATGGTATGCTTGTGTATAGGTGTGTATGGTATGTATATGCACCTATGGTATGTAGTATGTGTATGTATCGGGTATGCGTATGTGTGTCTGTCCTTCAAGACCAGCATAAGGGTCTTTTTCTCTGCAAAGCCCCCTCTGACTGTGCCTGGGCAGTGCTGAGAGTTCTCTGCCTAGTGCCAGCACTGCCTCGTGCCTCAGCTGTGTGACTGCAGTTCCAGCCTGTGCTGGGTGTCTGATGTCTGTGCCTGTCTCTCCTACGGACAGTGAGCCCCTAAAGAATGTCTTGTGTCATATCAGTTCTCTTTCCACATGCAACGGCTACTTGACGAATGCATGTTGAGTGTATAGATGAACAAATGAATGAACAAATGAATGGCCCTTACACTGCCACTGCCTGCACCAGCCCCGATGAGCCCACTATCTACTCCCAATAACTCATGTGGGGGCTTAAGATCCAGGAGGCTGCCTTCCTGTGGTGTGGATCACCGTAGAATTCAGAGAGATGCCGGCCATCCTAGGCACCCAAGCTGACGTAGGGAACCCCTGGCTGTGTGTGGCTGGCCTAGGTGATCACCCTTCCTCTAGGATCCGTGGAGCTGCTGTGCCAGGCAGCTTGCTGTGGTTGTCTGGAAGCTCCTTTCTTCTTCTGTGGTTCCAGACAGCTCCCTATCTGGCGCCTGCCTCCGTGTTCGTTTGCCTGCTGGCTTCTCCTTGGGTTCTGTGGAAAACAAAAGCATTGGGAAGTTGTTCTTCCCTGTGGTTAATGTGTTCCATGCCCGCTGTGTCCCCCTGTGCTCAAGTTCTGGGCAATTACCCTCCTGCCGGGTTTTGTTGCTGAGCACAGCAGGTGGCCCTTGTTTGTAATTCACTTGCACCATTTACGCTGGGCTAGCACCGTAAGGGCGACGGATCCATTCGGTGGCCCCAACCCCAGATGCCATTCCATAGCAGGGACGTTAAGTTGGCTTTGGGGGTCTAACTGCTTTTCTAGATTAAAGCAACGAGAGGCTTAATCCATTGACTGTCATAGAGCATTCACAATCGTCCACGCTAATGGAAAATCTGTACCCAAATACCAGACCCCCCAAATCATGGGGATTTGGCTCTGGACAGTAATAGCAATAATCACAATAACAGCCGTCAAGCACTAAGCACTTGCTAGTTGCAGGCTTACTGCTAAGATTGCAGCTTGTCTTTGACAGCTGCCACGGAATGTCTAACATTTTCTTCGTTTTATGGATGGGGAAACTGAGGTTTGGAGAGGTTAATCACTTCCCTAAAATCACAAAGCTAGTAAGTAGCAGAGCCCAGACTCAGGGAGCTCTGTTTACAGTGGGTGCAGAGTTTGAGCTGAAAACCATTTGCTCCTACTGCCTTCCTATAGGATGAATCCCATGAAGTTTTGTGAATGGAAGGGGTGGGGGAAGATCTCCAACTTGCCATCCTAATTGTTTTCTTGCTAGCATTGATATCAAGATGAGTCACTGAGTAGGGGGAAGATGAATAGGATTAAAACATCCTCTATAAGTTCACTTTTATTAATATCATACATTTATAGAGCTCCAACTAGGTAGAAAATATTATCCTAGGTGTTTTATAGAAAGCAAAGATAAATCATTCATCTGTTCCATAAATCTGAGACACAGGGCATCAGATATGTATTCTAGCTTAGATGCGGGGTATGAAATGTTGGGCTGGGTTGGAAGAGGAATGCTAAGAACTAACCAGCCACGGAGGTCTCATTTAGAAAAACACCTCCCTTAATTCTGATTGCATGTTATTAAAACATCCCCTTTGATCTCTGAACAACCTGTGAAGTCGACAGGGCAGGTAGTATGTCTCCTATCTTACGGGAAACTAAGAACCCAACCGCAATCACACAGGGAACAAGTGGCAGAACCAGATTTGAACCTGGGCCTTCTGACTCTAAGTCTAGACCCCCACCACACAGTCACTCCCGTTAGAGCCCAGCACCTTGGGATGGGCCCATCCAGGCGGTGAGTTTGATGTCCCATGTCCTTCTGAGGCTGCCCGGGGCTCTACTTCCCTCAGAGAAGCACAGAGTCTACACTCCCACCCAACGCACGCATGGCTGCTCAGAAACTTTTTTTTCCAGCGTGTGGGAAAATCCCCATACTGTGATATTCATGTGAGCCAGGAGAGGTGAGAGACGGTCTCAGGTGGTCAGTTTGGGTCAGTTTCCTTCAGAGTCGGCTTTTCCCAACAGTCACATTCCCCTACATGTGGCTAAGTGTCCACTGACCTCTATAAGCCATCTGGCACCCCTTGGTCCCATCAGTGTTCTTAAAGCACAGCTCTGGTCCTGGCTCTTCTCTGCCCAGGAACTCTCAATGGCTCTTTTTTGCCTAGAGGATAAAGTCCAAACTCTTTAAGCTTGGCATTCAAGGCCTTTGAGAACCTGACCCCAAAGCCTATGTTTCTCTGGGCCTCTGGACACAATGTGCTCCTGCCGGGTTGGTTCCATCACCGTCCTTTGGATAGCCCTCGCTTTCCCCACCACACACCTGGAGAGTCTTTATCCAGCATGCACCACCGGGCTCAGTGTACGGCCCACATCTTCCAAGATCCTTGCTCCAACTGCAGGGGCCCAGGGATGACTTTCTTCCATCGTCCAACACTGTTCTCTCTCTGGAGACAGAGGCTGCCCTGCCTTGCGAAAGCTGCCTTGTTGCTGTCATGAATCCTGAGTTCCTGGGTATTTCACTCTTTACACAAGGACATTGTACTTTTCCAGGGAGCTCCTTGAGGAAAGGTTCCGCATGGGAGTGTTGGGATGGCATGCTGACACAGAGCTGTGGAGCTTCTGGGATCTGGGGGTGTGCCCGGCCCCTGCCCACGTGGCAGCCCCCTGTTGGAGGAGGTACAGCACCCATAGGCTTTCTCCCCACTTCTGGCAGCTGGAGCTAGGTTCCCTGGGGTATGTGCCCCTTCACCAAGATCCCAAGGGAGGGGTGTTGAGAGCAAGAACAGCCCCCTTGCTTAGCTAAGGAAGTCAAGAATTCCCCCAAGATGACCCTGTGACTGTGGAGGGGAAGGGGCAGAGCTTTCAACCCCTGGAATTCCAACCCATAGCCTTACCTGGATCTGCCTGTGGTGTCTGTGGCCTGTGACAAATGCAGAAGTCAGCTTTTGCAAATGCAGAAGGGCAGCTGCTGGACAGGGCTCCCTCTGCATGCCTAACCTCCTGGGGACTGGCTGAATGTTGCAGTCCCCTAGGTCCCTCCTTCCCTGAGGGAGGGCCTGAGTCCAGCCAAGAACCAGAGCCAGGGGTCTCAGTGGCTGCAGCTGGACTCAGGTGCACAGTGGCTATGAGGGGGCGAGACTGGCTGGGGGAGTGGGGGTCTTGGGGTAAACTCCCAGGCTCAGCTCTGAACGGAGCTCCAGCTCCTTTCCAGGTGACCAGAACATCTAGGCTGGGGAAGAACGTCCTAGAGAGGTCACCAGAGGCATGGGCAGGCCCAGCATTTACTGAGCCCTTGAGCCTGGGCTTAGGCATATCAGCCTCTCTCTACAGACGAGGGGACCCAGGCTCAGGGGGATAAAGGAATGGGCCCAGGTCTTGGAGCCAGGCATTGAAAGAGTCTGGATTTCTTATTGTTTTTTTAAATTATTAACCAGACTTTTTAATTGAAAAAGCAATCCAACTTCTTAGTTACAAAAGGCAAATACCAGAGAACACTTGAGGATGAAGAGCAAGTCTCCCTCCTGCCCCTGGCTGTAGTCTTGTAGCCCCCTCCCCAGGGCCCAGCGGCCAGCAGCCAGTTTCCACTCTCTTGGCCCCCAGGGAGCCTGGAGCCAGGCCGTGCCCAGAGCGGCGGGCAGTGCGTGCTCGCCGAGCTGACGGAGGGCGAGGAGTGGCGTGCGCCCTGCATGCGGTCCTCGGCAATTCCCAGAGACCTTCTGAGCTTGGATGACTCCAGTAGAATACGTCTCTTTCTCTGAATTTTTAAGGGGACACCACTCACATTGCTGTGAACCTACATTTTAAAGTATCTGGCTTTCCTGTCCTCTTAGCTCACACCCTGCGGAGTGCTGGGAGTACTGGGCCTGGTTTCCCCAAGGAATGTGTGGGACCAGGAATAGCTGCTTCCTTGCCTTCTCTGGCTAGGACTTCAAAAAGAAAGATAGGGCCTTGCTTTCTGACAGTGGTGTCTGAGAAACCAAAAACGCTGATGTGCACGTGAAGTGGCTGCCGACAGGACAGATGTGGTGGGATCTTGGGCGTTATGGAGCCAGACCAAGGGACAGGAGCTCCGTGTCTGTGCCTAGCAGGTGTCAGCCTCATGACTTCCTCTTGTCACTAACAGAAGTTCGAGTGCTTTCCTCTGGCTTTGACCTGAGTTCCATCACCAGGGAGACTAGAATAGCCCCCTTCTGGCTTCTGATGGTGACATTCTGATCACATGGCCCATCACATAGCTGCCACCCTATGCCACCCTCTTCTCTAACCTGACACACCCTCACTCCAAGGCATAGACAAGCTTCTGTAGGACAGCTCCTTTTCTCCCAAACACCCAGAGAGGCTCCTAGGAGAGGAGAGAGGGCTGTGTATCTGCAGGTGATTAAAATGCCATCCTTAAGAGCTGTTCTACCCATGCTGGTCTTCCCCCTGCCCACCCAGTGCTTCTGTGAACACTCCTTCTGCAAGGTCTCCTGCTCTCAGTGTGCTGCAGACGGCTCCAGCACTGGGCTGTTTCATTTCCAAGGCACAGCTCACGTGGTCTCCCCCAGGGCCCAGCGTGGTGGCCTCAGATAAATGCCAGGGACATTTTTCTCCACTCAGAGCCAGGCCTGCTTTTCCCATCCAGCCCCTGGGCCTCGTCTCTCACCTCTCCTCCTGGCTCACATGGCTGCGATTAGCTCTTTGTCTTCTCACCTCTAACCGCCTCCTATTCAGAGGAGAGGAGGTATAGATGCTGTGGCCACCTCACCTTCTCTGTGCAGGATGCTGGGTCCGAGGACAAGGTTAATGGAGAAAGTTGCTTTGGATGCAGAGCCTAGTCTTAGACGCAGGGGTGCAGAGAGAGAGGACAGGCCTTTGTCCTCAGGGAGGCCACATTTCTTGAGGGGGACTGGACATCAACACACAGACACACAGAAGAAGCTCTTGCCCTGCAGGTTCACTGGACTCCCTGCCATTTCTGAACCTCACCGTGCTGTGTCCCATCAGAGACCTCTGTTCTCACACGTTGGTTTCTCCATGCTGATCTCCTTCTCTCTGCTCCCCACTGCCCCTGTCACAGGGCCTGGCCAGCTGAAGGAAAACAGCTTATCCTCAGCGGAGCCCTCCCTCTCTGCCATACTGTTTCTTCTACCATGCTCTGTAGCATCCTACACTTTTCCTTCACTGTCTGTAGTTGTGGCCTCTAGTTACCTGAGTATCTCATTCATGTCTCTTGATGTCTCAGACTGTAAGCTCCATGAGGGTAGGGACTGTGTCCCAGGGCCTGGAAAACTACTTGCCACACAGTAGACACTCAACAGAGGTGTTCATTGAGTGAATGAAGGATAAATCACACATTGGTATTAAGTGTACTTATATGCTTTGGCTGGTCTAAGGTATGGGAACATCATACACCATTTTGCTTTCAAAGCACTTCACTCATCTGCAGAGTAATTCTACATCCGTTACCTCCTCGGGTCCTCTTGGCAACCCTGTAGGGTATCATGGCATGAATGTCATTTCCCCACCTTGCAGCAGAGGATGGAAGCCCCAGGAGGCTCAGTGATGGATCCAAGGTCACACAGGTCTCCACCTCCAATCGACTGGTTTTCCTCCTTAGCCAGGATTAGTGTGAGTGGGGAAGGAGGACTGGCTTCTTCAGAGAAAGTTTCTGGGATGGGGTTGATTTGGAGCAGCATTTTGGAGGTGAGAATGCTGTGGATTAATACTAGCAAGCAGGCACGAGAGACTGTCTTGTGGGGGAAGATGTGGCTGTGGCCCAGGGTGCTTTGTGTACAAGGGCTGGAGGAAAGCATTGAAGGGGGTGGGGAGATGGAAGAAAGGCAGTGCACACTCACCAACTGCATGGTACCTGCGGTCTCTTGTGACAACCTTTCTAGGGAGGCATTGTCTACATTTTTACAGTTGTGGAAATGAAGCTCCCAGAGGTTAAACAGCTAGCTTAAGGACACATAGTGACAACTGGGATTGGAAGCCAGAGACATCTGCTCAGGCCTCTGGAGAGGGGACATTATTTAGAGGTGCGTTAGGGGCTTCGGTCTGAAATCTGCATGGGAGGTGGTTTGGAGGGGGAAAGACCAGGGATTCCTCACTCCTCTTGCTCTTCAGGGCCTGAGAATTTGGAAGGCACTGTTGCAGTCCCGTGGCCTGGTTGCTATGAGATACCTGCCTTTGCAGTGCTCAGGGGACATCCTCCCTCCAGCCAGGCCTAGGCTGGGCAGTTGGTGCAGCCTCTGCTTTTCAGGTGATCTGAATGAGTCAGGCCGGGTCCAGCCCCCGGTGCCAATGCCTGCCTGGCTCACCTGCCATATCCTAGCTCATCACAAATGCCTGGGAGCGTCTCCTCATGGTAACTCCTAGAGGTTGAGGACAGCTGGGCTGACTTTTTTGCCAAAGGGCATCCCAGACACATTCTTCTGTCGCCTGCTCCCCGGATTCGGCAAGATGTACAGGTGGACCCAAGATGCACCTGCCTTTAACTCGACTTGTTCTCCAAAATCATTATAATCATTGTAATCACATTCCAACATGTCCTCAAGTGCCAACCATGTGCTAGGTTCTGGGACACATAGAGAAGGTAGGTGTAGGGCGTGGCAGATGAGAACGGGGTCTCAGAGCCAATGACCTGGTTCCTTTATGTACCCTCTGGGTGACCTTGGCAAGTTATGCAGCCTCTCTGCCTTTGGGTTCCGTATCTGCAGGTGGGGAGAATGAGCGTATCTGCCTCGCTGAGTTCTTCTGAGGAGCAAAAGAGTCTGAAACAGTTCTTTGCACATAGTAAACATTCAGTAAAGATTATCTTACCATAGAGTTCAGATCTTCGAACTGCAGAATTCCAGAGCTTCTAAGAACCTTAGAGATCATCTAGTCTAACTCCCTTATTTTACAGAATGAGAAACGGAGTCTCTGAGAGTTGCCCCTGGAGCTAGTGAGCCCTCAAGTTCCTGATTCCTGGGACAGTCCTGGCATCTCCCTACTTGTTGCCATGGAGACAGGATACCTATAAAATGATGCCCAACTGTATTAGGCCACAAAGGTTGAGTCTCCCTCAGTGAGGCCACGGGGTCTGGGGTGGCCCCGGGACCCTGCCCTGATTACCCCGCCACCCTGCACGCTCCGTCCAGGCTGCAGGCTGCTGCGCGGAGCCTTTCCCAGCCAAGGGAGTCTGAGAACAGCAGAGGAGCCCACGTCCATTTGTCTTGAGGAGCCTGGAGCATTGAGAGGAGTAATCAAGATCTTGTTGCCCACAGCTGAGCGAAAACCTGTAATTAATCTTGCTGCCCCTCTGATTTCCTCTATCCTTCCTGCCACCACACGCCGTCTGGTGGCTGTCAGCCTGCTCCCCAGCCCACTCCCAAAAATCACAATTAATGATGTCAGAGCCCTATGAGGAAGAGAGAGAGACCAGCAGAGGGACTGCTGACAAGCCAGGAGAGGAGAGGCCATTTAGCACAACCCGGTCGAGGGAGCCCAGACAGCGCGCGGCCAGAATGCAGTAAGCTGTCGGCAGGGCAGGCCATGTCTGTCTGCGCTTCCCAGCTGCCTGGGGCTCCTGAACCAGCAGACATTGTCGAACTACTCAGTATCGCACCATGGCAAGTGTGTTAGGGATGCATGCCTGAAAGAGATGTCCCCCTGCCCCTCTTGGCTTAAATAAGTGCAAAGTTAAGTGGCCATTCATCCATTCACACATTTAACGTTCATGTGTCCCGCAGCCTGGATGGAGTGTGTGGGGTGCGGTGTTGTCAGGACAGGGTACCGGGGCCACCCCAGGCCCTGTGGCCTCCTTGAGGGAAACTCAACCTTTGTGGCCTAATACAGTTGGGTATCACTCTGTAGGCATCTTGTCTCCATGGCAACAAGTAGAGAGATGCCAGGACTGTCCCAGGAATCAGGAACTTGGGTGCTCACTAGCTCCAGGGGCCGACTCTGAGTGCCAGGCACTGTCCACGGTGCTGAGGGCACAGCGGCAAATAAGAGCACTAAAGCCCTGCCCTCCTCGGGCTTGCCTTCAAAATACAGGCATGCAACAGGGGGCCAGAGACCATTTTAGCTTGGGGAAGCTGACCAGTCTTGGGATTGTGAGAAAATGAAAATTAGGTTCCCCTTCTGGAAAAAGTGGGGACGTCTGATTTTTGGTGTTAGGGTGAGGAAACACCTGGGCGGGTAAATGGTTAAGCTGAAGTGAGAACTCACAAGTGCCAGCTCTGAGACCAGTGCTCCACTGGTGCTCGTGGGCAGCGTGTGATTTAGTGGCGCTCGTGCGCTGTGGACAGCGAGGGCCGGAGGGTCAAAGGAGGAGAGTTTGCAAGGGTGGGGGAATCGCGCTCGGATTGCGAAGTCCTTGTGGCCAAAGACACCAGAGGTAACTCATGAGCAAATACTTTGTGGTTAACAGAGCATTTTCCACGTACATTTTCTGATTGGATTCTTTCATTATTTCAACAGATGTTTTTAGAGTGCCTACTAAAGCCAGACTGTGCTAGGCACTGGGGACAATTCTGAAAAGTCAGAATTGTTCCCTGCTCTCCTGGTGCTCATCACCTGGAGGTGGGCATTGTCATTCCCATGCCACTGATGGGCAAGGACACAGGCTCTGAGGGGTGTAGCTGCTCAAGAGCATTCACTTAATAAGGTCCAGAGCCAGATGCAACCGGGCTCCAAGGAGACTGGGCGATAACTCTGCACCCATTATGATCGGCCCGATTACTGTGAGGTGTCTAGAGCAATGCCCTCGATTACATGGGAGAGTTCTGTTTTTGAGCTGTCTTCCGCGTTACCTAAAGTACAGGGTCAAGGAGCAGCTCTGTTTAGGTGGGGACTGTCTGAGACCCTCAGAAGTCAGAAGCCATACTCGTTTACCTGCTTTCAACTTAAATTCTGAGAGCACTTCCGTATTCAACTCTAGCCAAAGAAGGAGCGTGGGACTTGTGGTCGCTTATGATTAGACACTCTTGAATGTGAACCCCAGCTCTACTGCTTTAGTTGCATGACCTTGGATAGTTGCACGAGTCTCAGCTTCCTCATCTGTGAAATGTGAGGCAACACCATCTTACAGGGTGAGTGTAATGGTCATGAAGTTAGTATTTAGTGACTGCTTACTACGAGCAGCACTGCACAAACATCTCATCGTTCAACTCTTGTAACAATTCTATGAGGAAATACTATCATCCCCATATTACAGATGAAGAAATCAAGGTTTAGAGAAGTTAGCTAGCTTGCCCAAGGTGTATAGCTAGTACATAGCAGGGTGGGACCAAAATCCATGTCCAACCAGCCCAAGCCCCAGGCACAGAATAAAAGGGCAGTAAATGTCTGCTTCCCTCCCCTTCTCAACACGCACCACTGTGATTACCCTTTGCCCGAGCCTGCAGCATTATGTCTGCATAAGCCATTAGTTTTAACTGCAGCAAATATATGAAATGTACATGCTAAACTGGGAATTTATTTTACATTGTTATAAACTGAGAAAATGCCTTTTTGACACCATCGGTTCGTTTACTCATTCAGCCAATATTAATAGAGCACCTACTATGTGCCAGATAGGGTGCTAGGTGCTTGGCATGGTCCCTGCTATCCAAGCTGGCATTCTGTGGGGAGACAGCATCGTCGTCATAAGCAGGATGTGTGCCCCCGTGAGGAGCATTCCAGGGGTGGTGGCAGCAGTTGGGGAGGGGGTCACAGAAGCCTCTGAGGGGAGATGAAGAGTTGAGCCTGGAGAAAACGGTTTGCAGGCCATCAGGAAATGGGGCTGCACCTGCGGGTGTGGGAGCACAGCAAAAGGATGCAGCGTGTTTAGGGAAGTGGGGTGTCAGCTCTGCTGGTGTGTTGGGTGCCAGAGTGGCAAGTGGCAGCCAGACCACGGGAGGGTTTATCTGCTG
The DNA here is from genome assembly GCA_963574885.1 of Lepilemur ruficaudatus. NCBI lineage: Eukaryota > Metazoa > Chordata > Mammalia > Primates > Lepilemuridae > Lepilemur > Lepilemur ruficaudatus. The sequence goes on from CAUYRT010042270.1 coordinate 223,833, forward strand.
GAGTGAGGGGTGTGTCCTTGATCCTCTATGCCGTGGAGAACTACCTGTGACTTTGGAGCAGCAGCGTGTCATTATCGAGTTTGTATTTCAGTAAGAAGACCCTGGCCACTGTGTGGAGAACCAACCAAAGAGGGGAAGGCCAGAGGAGGGAGACCAATAAGGGTGCTGATGCATGGGTCTGGGCTGTTTCTGACACATGTCTGCACTTGGACAGCTGGTGGCAATGGAGAGAAGGCTGCGGTGTTTCGGAAGCGGGGCTGTCAGGATTTGGTGACTGACTAGGCGTGGGAGTGTGCGGATGGAAAAATCTAGGGTGACGCTCAGCTTTCTGGCTTGGGTGACTGGTAGATTGTGGTTCCACCTACTAAGAAGGAGAAGTAAAAGGAGAAGCAGATGGCGGGCGTGGTGGAGACGAGCCCTTCTCTTTAGGACCAGGTGTGTCTGAAGCGCTGTGGGACGTCCAGGTGGGGATTCAGGAGGCAGGTGTGCGAGCCCAAGTCTTCTGGGCTTGAGATGCTGATGGAGACGCCACGGCATGCAGGTGCTAATAAACCGTGGGTGGAGGCGAAACCCTCCAAGGAGGGTAATGTTAGTAGAAAGAATGTCTTGGTGCTTTATCTCCAGAATAATTTCTTTTTTACTTCTAAATTATTAAAATATTTTCAGCTAACCAAGGCCGCACTGTTAGATCCTAAGACTGGATTCATTTTAGGACCTAAGATGAAACTGAAAATAAAGACCTCAAATTTCTTTGTATTTTTTGATGAAAAATCAAAAACTTCATCTTTCTGCTCTATAATAGTTAAGATATAAAAAAGGCCAGTGGAATCGGGGACCTGGCTGGCCCTGGCTCTGCCTCAGCACAGCCATGTGACCTTCAGCCAGGTACGTCTCTTTTCTTGGGTGCAGCTTCCTTGTCTGTAATAGAGCTTTGTCCTATGGATTAAATACGATAAAGACTGTGAAGAGAATTTTGCAAACTGCTGAGCCTTAGACACATGCAACATGGTGGCTCTTTCTATTCTTGTAAGGTTTGGGAAGAGATTGCTTCTCATCCTCATGCCCAGGGGCACACAGCAGAGGCCCAAGAGCAGCCCAGGACCCGAGCCACTGTTGTCTTTAACTGTGGTCTCCAGAAACAGCCAGGCTTCTGGGCTGTGGGCAATAAAATTCAGGCCTGTATGAACTGAGTGTAGTTCTGTCATCAAATAAAATTTATACAGGCTAATCTGACACCTATTTAGCAGTTTGCATAATAATTATTGTGCAGTATGCTGATCGGGCATAAATGGAAGACGTTTGATGTAAATGGTTGTATTTAGTATTACCTTTATATAGCCTAACCAGATTTTTAAGGTTCTTTCCTCTTTGACAGTTCATTCATTTATCTACTCAACAAATATTTATTGAGACCATAATACATGCTAGGCACTGTTCTGGGCCCTGGGGATACAGACAAACAAGATTTCTGCCCCTGCCCCACCTCTGTTGAGCTTAAATTCTAGTGGGGAGACAGAAAATCACTGAATAATCAACTTTATCCATAACGAGTAAGAATGACCAGCTTCCCTTGAGACTGTGTTTGCTTTAATCTATCCCTGTACCAACACCCATGAATTAAAGAACAAAGATTCTGGGTCTGCTACGCCAGTAGCGGAGTTGCCTTTACCCCAATCCTTTGCCCTTTATCTTCCTCTGTCTCCCTCTAGCAGTTGACTGCTTGAGGCCTTCCATTCATTGAACAAATATGTGCTGTGCACCTATTACGTATAAGTAGACTCTGGGGATAGGACGGGGGACTGGAGACAGTCCTTCCCCTATGGAAGCCACACTGATCCCAGGTGTAGACATATAAAAGCAACAGCAATGGAAGGAAAAGGGCTGCTGTCAGAGCCACGCTAGGCTGCTGTGGCAGCTCACAGCGAGGGGCCTAGCCCCCTGGCACATGGCAGGGGTGAGCAGAGGAGCCTGCTTCAGGCAGAGGGAAACTGCAAGGTGCTGGGTGTGGCTAGAACACTGAGTGTGTGGGGGGAGGTGGGGGTGCCCCTGAACCACATAACACACATAAAAGTGCACATGTCATAAACGCACAGTTCAATGAGTTTTCACAAACTGAACACACCTGTGCCACCAGCACCCAGACAGAAGTGCCTGCTGTCCCCTGCCAGGTGCTACCCTAACCATAACCACTAAGTGGACCTCTAATAGCACAGAATAGATTTGTCTGGTTTTGCACTTTATGTAGATAGAATTATACTATCTGTGCCTGGCCTTTTTTTTTTTGCTCAATATTGATTAGATTCATCCATGTTGTTGCAACTAGTTGTTGATTATTCATTTTCATTTCGGTATAATGTTCTGTTGTGTAACAACTATGCAATATATTTCTCCATTCTGCTGCTAGGCATTTGGGTAGTTTCTAGTTTGGGGAAATCCAAAGAATGCTGCTAGGAACATTCCAGTACATGTCTTCAGTGAGCACATACGTGCATTTGTGTTGGATATATACCTAGGAGTGGAGTTGCTAGGTTATTGAGATATGTGTAAAGCTGTAGTAGACCAGTTTTCCAAAGCGGTTGTATCAGTTTACGTTCCCACTAACACGATATGAGAATTCCAGTTGTTTCACATCCTTGCTAACACTTGATATTGTCCTTTTTTAAAAAAAATTCATCTTGGTGGGTATATAGTGATATATTATTGTGGTTTCAAATTGTATTTTTCTGATACTTGATGAAGCTGAGCACCTTTTCAAATGCTTATAGGCCATTTGGATGTATTCTGTAGTGAAGTGTCTGTTCAAGTCTTTTGCCCATTTTCCTATTGAATTGTTTGTCTAGGGCGTGGGTGGAGGAAACATCTCCATGTGGCTGTCCTCACCAGGGGCACTGGGATTAGCATAGCCAGGTGCTCACCAGCCCCACTCTCACCCCAGTGATGGGGGCAGATCCGGCCTCCTACAGACTCTGGGTCTCTGTGTCTGAGAGGTCACAGTGGGGGGACAATGCCTGTGCTGCCTTGAGGAGAGGCAGCCCCTCCAAGGTTCTGGATTTGATGTAAGGGGCCCATCCCCCCCCCAGGAAGGAGGAGAGGGGTTGGTGGAGGAAGGATGGGGCTGGGGTTAGTTTTCAGCAGGCAGCAGAGCAGATGTGGGAGCCAGCTGATGACCTGGGCTGTGTGCTTCTGCCCCCAGTATTTGCTGTCTGGGCCAGGGAGGGCCTGGCATTTGTATAGCCCCTCGTTTAGCCCAGGACCTGGGCATGGTGGCTACTCCTGTGTTATCTTGGTTAGTCCTCAGTTCAGCCCCACCAGGAGGGGTTGTTATACCACTTTTAAATATGGGGAACCTGGCCCGAGACAAAGACAAGCCCTCATGAAGACCACGCAGCCGGAGAGTGGAGGAGCTGGGTTGGACACACACCGCCCCAGCGCGCAGTGCGTGCTGTGCTAGGGGCAGTGGAGTGACCCTCCCACCCCTTCCTCTCCTGTCTGCCCGTGGCTCCAGGTCCTGAAGGGCAGACGAAGGTCTTCATTTCCGATGAGGCACTGTGAATCATCCAACCACAGTCACCACAGCCTGCCCCTGCCGATCAGGGGGCGGGAGTTGGAACCTTGGGCCTTCTGGCGGAGGGAGGGAAGACACAGGGGCCTCCCCAACTCAATGGCTTTGCCTGGAGCCCACATACCCGGAGCTCCCCCACGGCACCACCAGAAGTTCTCCCGGAGGGACTGGCGGCCCTCCCCACAGAGGTTCTCCTGGGGTGCTCCCTGGCGGCAGCTCTGGTCACTGGGATGGGGTGGCTGCTAGCTGGGGTGCAGGACTCACGTGCTCCCCCACTCTCTCGCAGAGTTATGTCATGCCCAGACCAGCAGAGGGCTCCATGAGGATTCATAGAAGATGCCCCGTGTCTGGGCGCCTTTGGTGCTGCTTCCTGCGTGGCTCGTGATGGTCGCCTGCAGCCCGCACTCCCTGAGGATCGGTAAGTGCGGCCCGGCCCGGGTGATGGCCACGGGGACATGTGAGTGCTGCACTCGCCCCCGGGGGGCCGCCCCAACGTGCACTATACCCTCCTGAGTTTGCCTGGGGCAGAGCTAGTGGTGGTGAGCCAGCAGGGCCACAGGCTGACAGCTCTGACCTGGTCAACCTGCCCAGCTCCTGGTGACTCGAATAAAGATGCTGATAACTCCCTGGTGTGTTTTGTGATGGACTCAGGCTAGCACATTAAGGGGCAGCTGTTAGTGAAGAAGGAGGGTGAGAATGGCCATGGGGATTCCAAAGCCAGGGCTGCAGATAAGAGAAGAGGTCACTTCTCTCCTCTGATCAGTCTAAGAAGGCTTCCCGGGGAGTATGCTGTGTCCACAGTTTGGATGAAGCCAGGAGTCTGCTGGGCGGCCCTGGCCCAGCTGCTTGGAAGCGCCCTTGACTTTGTGTCTGCTGGCTGTGGCTTGGCTCTGGGGGGGCGGGTAGGGTCACTTCAGTGTCTGCCTTGTCCTTGTTGCTGTGTGGATGCCCACTCTGGGTATGGGCAGACAGGGCTGCCACCTGCGCCATCTGCACGCCCATCCCTGGAGGTGGAGGCCTGGGAAATTAATGTCTCCTCCCCTGCCAGGACTGAATAAGACTCGTCAGCTGCAGGTTGAGGAACTCCCGATCCTGAGTCCTGGAGACACAGCCCCAGCCACAGGGACAGGGACACAGTCCAGTCCAGCAGGCACAATGTGGTCATCTGATGGCCCAGCAACAGAGAACCCATGGAGTCAGGACAGGTGTGGGATGTCGGGGATCAGGTGTGTCTACATGTGTATGTGGGGACAGGGGACACATGTCTACATGTGTATGTGGGCAGATGGGTGGCACAGCAGTGGCAACCCCAGGCAGGTAGGTTGTTGGCCATAAGAAGACCCATCTAACAGCAGGACCCCAGGGCCAGGGTTAAGTGACGGTCCTGGGGGGACTCAAACACCAGGCAGCTTTTCCAGCCAGATAACCACATGAGGCCCTTCTTCCCAGATTGGGGCTAGGGTGGAAGCAAAGGCAGGATCCTAGATCCTAAACCTGAATCTAAAAGGGTTAGAGAATGACTTAGAACAGACATGGTTTGATGCCGAGTCCAGGGAATTGACTTAAAGTTCCTAAATTCCCCCAGCTGCAGTCAGGTTGGCATGCTGGTGGTGGTCAGGAGACCCCGGTGTGGGCAGAGGCAGGCCAGCCACTGAGACCCTGGCCAGCCCCAGCATCACGTGCCAGAGGCCGAGCCTGCAGGTCTGTGAGCTGCTCCCTGTTACCTCGTGGGCACGTCTTCCTGTGCATATGCAGCGAGCGGCAGCTGATTGGAATCAGAAATGTGGACAGGTGACTCAATTCTCCCCCTTACCCTGCCCTCGATGCACTGCTCTGCATGCTTAAAAAAAGGAATTAAAAACAAAATATTTCCTCCCTCTTCTCCATTCATTTCTACAGAAACATCAAAACCTAATTTAATACTGCTTAGCGGCAATGCAAAACGGTTCATATCCTTAAGATGTTTAATTTATAAGATGCCTGCAGTTATTCAGCGTTCGCTACAAGGTTTTCTCCCCCTCTAAATGAGCGGATAAAGCAGTAACCCATCAATTTCCATTTGTCACTTATGGGAAGCGGAAAGGGATTGAGCCAGAATCGGCAGCACCTCACCTGACACTTGCTCTTGGGAGGGAAGCAGAAAGCGGAGCTGATGGATCCCTCTCTTGGGGGGCACCACCCCAACAACAGAGGGCTTCAAAGGGGGGCGCCTCATCCTCCCAAACCCACACTCTGAACAATGCTCGTCCAGTGTTGTCAAGACTCTGCTGGCCCTCAGTTTTGGTTCATGCTAGGCCACTTCCAGCCGTTTTCCTGCCAGGGGCCCTGCTGGCTGGCAAGGTCAAACCGGGCCCAGTCTTCAGCGGAGGCCCGGAAGCAGCGTTGAGCCAACAAAGAGACAGAAAAGAAAAACCCAGACAGCAATGCCAGGACACATTTTCCTGTCTTCCTTGGTTATCCTAGGTGCTAGGAGCTTTCACAAAGTCTCCCGATCTTTATAGATGGAAAGGTGCTAATTAGATGGACTCCAGAGGGGATGTGGAGTAGGGCAGGGCTGGGGGGAGAAGTAGGTCAAGAAAACACAAGTAGCTGTGCCGAGCAGCAGGCGGCCTTGCGCACAGATGGGCTGGCGGTGCTGGGCTCTCCCTAGTCCTCGACAGGCTTATGGGAAAGGGAGGCGCTGCTGCTCCTTCCACCCCACCCCCAGGGTCACTTCTCCCTGCATTTGGGATTTTCTGGAGTTGTTCCCCCCCCCCCCCCGTCTCCCAGCCTCAGAATGGATGGCTGTCACAGTGGGGCTGCAGGAAGGGACCAGGACTCTCAGAGATAAATTGCCCCATTGCCCCACCCAGCCCCACTTGTCTGCGGGTGACAATACGGATGTTTGGAAAGAGGCGGCCGAACCCATTACCCTGCCTTGTGACGGCTGTTTTTCATTCAAGTGGGGCACGGGGCGGGAGAGACAGCCAAATTGTCTATTACAGTGTTTGTTGTTTACCCCCGAATGAGGTTTTGGGTAAGAGAAAGGGATTTATTTATGGCTGTGAGGCCGGCTGCATAAATTCCCCAAACTCTCACACATATGTCAGTCCCTTCCATCATCTATCTTCTGAAAATGTTTTTTGATTTTGCTTCTCTCCCTCTGGGTCCGCTGAGTGATGACTGTGGAGCCTCCAGTTAATAAATGCCCTGGGAAGACCCCACTCCATCTCTGCAACCCCCTGCCACTTACAGAGATCAGGGGTCGTCGTCATACTATCTTGAAGCCATAAAGGATTTTCAGGATCTGTTATCCAACCTGCCCATCTTGCAAGTGAGGAAACAGGCCCAAAGGAGACAGTGGTTTGGCCATGGTCACATGGCAAGTAGGTGACCTGGCTGGTGGCAGCTTGCTCTGGATCCTGATGTTCTTGACTCCTATTCCAGTGCTCTCTTTGCTGATCACCCACAGGCTCCCTTAGCCACTGGGAGGCAGTATCACCTTGAACAGTACGTGAAGGTTACATTCTCTTGCAGTTTCCTTCTATCCTGTTCAGAAAAATGTTCAGACATTAGCAAATGTTACCCTTGCCCCCAACACCTTAGACACCCAGTAGGTATTAGTTAACTGAGGCACACTATGCTCTCCAGTCTGCCTCCTGTGACTCCTTCCTGGCCCTGTTCAGCAGCACTGAACAGCTCACTGTGACCCACATATACAGGGGAGGATTACTGCAGGCTGTACCCATTCCTCTTGCTCTGCCTGTGGTACGCTTCCTCCCGTTCCATTTTCACTGCCTGGAAAACAACTCCAATTCCTCCCAGGCCTCCTCTTCCTCCTCCTCCATCACCATTGGCTTAGATGGATCTTCCTCTGCAAAGTCCTTTCTTGGTATTACCTTGTCCCTCCCAGGAGGATTCATCTTTTTCCCACTATTCTCCCATTCCCCTGGCACATACATCTGTTCCAGCATTTACCATGTTGTGTTCTAACTGGCATTTTCCCACTAGACTCTGAACTCCACGGGAGAGTGACTTCCTAACATGAGGGCCTGACACATGATGTGTGCAAAGGTATCAATGTAGCTCAGTGAATGTGATGGATAGGTGAACCCACAGCCCATGCAAGACCGGGCTCCCCATGACATGTTTGATACCATTGTTTTAAAGTGCTTTCTCCTAGTTCTACCTGTGCTTAAAGAAGTAGAATTCATTAATTCACTCAACAGATATTTATTGAGTGCTGTGTGCTAAGCACTGAGGATATGGTGCTAAATAAATAATAACATTAAAATGGTAAGTCCCACTTTAAAAAGCCTTACTCTTGGCCAGGCACTGGGCTAGGTATTTGCCAAATCTCCATCTTCATGTTGGAATTAATGATCCCATGCTATAGATAAAGAAACAGAGGCTTGGAGAGTTTAAATAAGACATCTAAGGTCACGCAAGTACTGAAATTAGAACCCGTCCATCTCCAAAGCTGCCTCTTTCTACTCGCCTGCAGTAGACGACATTTGGGATATCCCGTTATCACAGCAGTCAGGTTACATGTGTCGTGTTGTCTGGCAAACGAACTGAAAGATGGAATCATTCTTGTTAATATAGCTTCTTGGAGTTTTGGGGGACACTTTTGCCTCCAAAGAATTTCTTAAGGGCACAAAGTCTAGCTGAGAGATGCGGAAACTGAGGCTTGGGGTTTGCAGAGGCTCAGCCGGGTGGCAGGGGAAGTCCTGCTCTGCGTGGGCGCGCTAGACACATCAGCAGGCTGCCTTGACAACTGAATCTCTTTCTCGTTTAAGCTTTCCCTGGGTGGTGAAGCAGCAAGAGCTTGGATTTATGTGACACTCTGCCGCACTGGGACCCTGGAGCACTTTACAATTGTAATTTTTTACTTAGTTGGTTCCCCCCAATGAGCTCCAATCTTGTGCAAAGAACGTTCAACACAGAACATTCAGATGTTATAAAGATGAAGATAATAGGAGAATTGGGTGGGGGGCAAGGAGGAAGAATAAAAAACAGTGGTTTCTTAAGACCAGTTCTGCTGTGTGTTGAATCTATCAGATTCACCAAGATTCAGATATCTCAACTGAATTCTTTGCCTTGTAGAGGATTCACCATGGGGTTCCTGAGTGGTGGGCTCCTCTAATAATGTTGCCACGTGATTTGATTTATGAAATTTTGATCAGCACGTAACTTTTCATCTCGTTTCCAAATTGAGTCACCCGTATAGACAATCAATTGGTCTTTCACATTAGTGACAAATAGAAATTGATGACTTTCTCCTTCATCTGTCAGCTGTCACCTAGAGAGGAATATGGAAAGATTTCTGGGACATAAATCTCTCCCCTGGTGAGCACCTTAGGGAGTCTGTGTCTTTCTTATTCATGGCTGTAGCCTCAGGGTCTAGCACACAGTGCTTGGCCTGTAGTGGTAGGCTGGGCAAATGTTTGCTAAATGTATTATCCGTGGCAAGTTTTGAATCACGAGCTGACCTGTCAGTTTGAAACTTCTTTTCTTCCAGGAATTGGTCAAGGCTCAAAAATGTCAACCCATTTTATCGTCAGCCCGCAAAATATGTAATTAGGAAAGTAAATACTTTGCCAAAAACAGAAGTCCATGTGTGTCTGCACGCACAAGGCTGTCTCTCCTCCCCTCCCTGCTCCACTCCTGCCACCGACACATTTTTGGGGTGGATGAAGGAGGCTTGGCTGTAGTTGGAGAAGCGTCCAGGCCAGCGTGCTATGTGTTTGTTGTTCATCTTCCCCAATCTTCGGGAGCACCACGCAGGATGGTTTCTGGGTGTTTATCTTCTCTCTCACCCTTTTCAGAGCCCAGGTGAGCTACAACCTCAGGCTGTAGTCTCGTCTGCTGAGAGGTTAGGAGTGTATTAGGCCTAGATGCTCCATTTTACAGGTAAGAAATTCTGGGGCTCCAAAAGGAGAAGTGAATTGATGAAGGCTCCTTTGGTAACACCAGGACTCTTGACTCTCAACTGTTTGGTGACATTTGTGCCATGGTTTGCAGCGTATAGCATGCTCTTACACACATGTTAATCCCGTCTCCCCAGTGACCTGCAAGGCAGGTAGCACTGAGCACGTCTATTGGAGTGGAGCCTGAGGCTCGCAGGGTTGTGACTTGCCCATGCTTTCACGGAGGTGGGTGGGCACGTCAGAGGGGGTGAAAGAGTAGCGTCTCAGGACAGCCTGGTGGCAGAGACCTGAATAGCCAGTACATTCTTGGTGGGTGAGATCTGAAAGCCACCAGGGGCCAGTGTGCTGATGCCCGAGGCCTCGCAAGATGAGGCTGAGCTAAAGAAAACTGGCAAGCGATGGCAGCAAATGTTAGTAAGTCTCGCTCTGTATTCTGTTTTCTTTAACATGTTGTGATTGATCACTGGGAACAGTCCCAATGGCAGAGGTGTCAGGAATGAAGGGATAGGACTATTGTTGCACAAGTGAAAGTCCTAGATAATAGAGCTGATTTCCATATAATTTTGGTATGTGGCTGCTTACGTTCATTTCTGCTAGAATGGCCTGGATTCCCCCAGCCTCTCATTTTGTCCCTCAATGAATGTTACAGCCTGATGGTATCTGCTTCCCTATTGGATGGAGCAGGGAGCAGGGTCCAGCTCCGCCTGGCAGCACGATTGGGGGACCTGACTGGCAGTATTGGATTGAGCAGGGATGAATGAACATGGTGTTAGGAAAATGGCAATGGTGATATTTCATCTGAATTTCAAAAGCTTGTCTCCAGCTCTGTGAAGTGGTTTACAAAAAGTCTTAGGATGTGGAGTGAGTCATTAGCAAGCTCTATTTTGGGGGTGGGGTGGGAGCGGAGAGGTAGAAATTATGGAAATTATAGATTTTGGTTCTGTGTACAAAAATGTTTACCAGGCAGATGGAATGGGCTTTTTTGGACATCAAGTTCCCCCTTAGCTGGAGGCGGTCACAGGTAGGTTGGACAGGAATTTCAGCATCAAATGGAGTGTTGCACCTGTTACCTCTAAGACCCCTTCCAATCTGGGATTCGATGATACAATATTTTTACCTTTGATCACTTCTCATACTCTCTTAGGAAAGCATTCCATTGTCATCGTGTCCTCATTAATAACCATTCACACGAGCTTAGAATTGAGCAACCACCTGGCTAATTTCAGCCATGACCCCATTTGGATAAGCCAGGTAAGAGATAATAGCCTTGCTAATTCTTCTGTTTTGCTAGTGTAGACCTGGACTCTCTGGGTGCCTCCTTCTTCCCTGTGGAGTCAGAGAAGCACAGACAATGTGGAAGCTGCTGCCAGAGCTGAGCTGAGCGAGCGCCTCGCGTGTGAGTCTGAGTAGGTGGGACGCGCACGCACCGTCAGAGCCGGCACGTCCCACTCAGCCTCGTGGCTCAGCTGCAGGCAAGGCAGTGGCCACACTTAGCTCTCATTAGTCTGGATAAACAGGCACATGTTCCCTATCGGCTTTACGGAAGCTGGGGCTTGTCTGGTGGGGAGCGTTGGGCGGCAGGATGTCACAGACAGCTGTCGGGCTGCCCAGTCCCTCTGTGTCCTCCTGTGTCCTGTTGGGGTGTGTCTCTTGCCACAGAGCTGAAAGATGGTGTCTGGTCGGCTTGTGGTGGGCTGCGCTGGGGAGGCCCCTTAGCCCACACTGACGAGGAGTGTTGTGGGGACGGCCAGGCCAGCCGGGGCTCCGATGTGCACGCGTCGGCATGCAGAGTCCTCTGGCTAGGCGGACGGTGCTGCAGTGCTGGCCTTGGGAGCCACCGAGGGGCAGTCTGTCGCCCAGCTCTGCTTGCAGACCCATGGAGTTGGCAGTCTTTGTGTCAGTGTGACCCCTTTAGAAAAGAGGCTCTCTGCTCTGAACCTCTACGCCAGGGGCAGCCTCAGCCACAGCCCTTTCACCCCTCTCTTTCCCCCTGTCTCAGGTGAGAAAGTCAACCTAAACGGGCCTGGCTAGTCACCTGGGGCAGCCCCCATGAGGGTCCCTCACATGTCCCCCTCATCTCAGTCCCTCCCACCTCACTCACCCAGGTACCTTGAACGGCTGTTGCCTGTGATTGAGTGCGAGGGAGACGAAGCCGGCTGTGTTACGGGGAGTCCTGGAGAGCTCCAGCGTAGCGTGTATGTTAACACAGGAGCTTGGGCTCTGGAACCAGACGCCCAGGTGTGAGTCTGAGTTCCATCCTTGGTGACCTTGGGCAAGAATGTAATTTCTCAGCGCCTGAATCTCTTCATCTATAACATGGGATAATAGTAGGCCCTATTTCGTGTTTTTATGAGAATTCAATATGTTCCTACATAGAAGCACTTAGGATGGTGTCAGGCATGCAGCGAGTGCTATGAAAGTGGCATCTATTATTATTAATGGCCCTCTGGGGCTCCCTGTCTCCATCCCTGGCCTCTCCCTGCCTGAAGCACCCTTCCCCATCCACCCACCGCATCCTATCTCTTCCCTTTTTCTAAACCCTGCTTTAAGCTCTCCTTATTCTGGGAGATGAGCACCCCCACCTGGTCCCGAGAGCTCTCCCTTCCAGAACTCTCAGAGTGCCAGGACCGGGGGTGCTCACGTTCTCTCTCGAGAGTTGCACTGTTTTTGTGGGTATTTACCCCACCATTTTATGCAAACATTTTTAAAAACCGTATTTGAATTCCGTCTACCAAGTGAGCCTAAGAGCACCCTGAGAGGATGGGCTCTACCTTCTCTGTCCTCCCAGTGTCGTGGACTCTTCTCCCTGGAGTCGCTGTCCCAGGTGGTAGCTAGTGGGTCTGAATGATGCCCCATCTTAAAAACCTCCCTTAGCTTCTGTCCCTCTTCAGCAAACCCATTTTTCTCCTTTTACAGCAAAGCTCTGCCAAAGAATTGCCTGTTGCAGCTGTGTCCACGTCCTCTCCTCTCTTTCCCTGTCTGTGAGACTGCCAGCCCCCACCGTGGATGTCCACGTTGCTAAATCCGGTGATCTGTCCTCAGTCCTCACCTTCCTGGACTTAGCAGCAGTGCTTGACATAATCTTTCACTCCTTCCTTGAAACGCTTTTGCACTTGTCTTCTAGATCACACTATGCCTTGGTTCTCGCTCTGTCTCTCCTGCTGTTCCTTCTCAGCTCTCTCGGCTGGTTCCTCCTACTCCCTGGAGCTCTGAGTATGGACGTGCCCCAGGGCCCTGGCCTTAAACCTCTTCTCTGTCCACTCTGTCCCACTCCCTTGGTGATCTCTTTCAGTCTCGTGGCTTTAACTGCATCTATTTGCTGTGACTCTCTATTCTCATCCCCAGCTCTGACCTCTCTCTCTCCAAAACTTCACTCAAGTGCACAACTGCCCACCCATCATCCCCACTCACACGTCTAATGCAAACTCAGACTCGCCATGTCCACAGTCAAGCTCTTGGTTCCCCCCTCCAAGCCTGCTTCTCCTCCTGTCTCCCTCGCTTCACACATGGCAATGCCACTCTATCTATCCCGACGTAGGCTCCAGAGCTCGGGGTCATGCTTGTCCCCATATTTCTCTGACACCCCCACCCTCCCCACAGCAGTCCTGTTGCTCTGCCTTCCGAGTACGTCCAGCCTCCCAGCCGCTGCTACCCTGTTCCAGCCAGTATTATCTCTTCCTGGCTTACTATGAGGCTTTCCAACTAGTTTCCCTGCGTCTTTCATGCCCTGTCACTTTTCATTCTCAAGATGGCAGCAAGAGCACTTCTTCGAAGATGTAAGCTCGATCTTGTCAGTCCTGTGCTCCAGTCCTCCCCTGACTTCTCGTGGCAGCGTAAAAGACAAAGTTCTCACAGTGGTCCACGGCACCCTTAATGATCTGCCCCCTATTCTGTTGCTTTTCATTCTTTCTTCTTACTACCCTACCTCTTGCTCATACCACTCACCAGCCCCAGCCCCAATGGCTTCTTTGCTTTTTCCAAACACATCAGGCATGCGCCCACCCCAGGGCCTTTGCACGAGCTGTCCTCGCTGCTTGGAGCACTCTTCAGCTGTGTGCCTGCACAGATCACTCTCTCACGCCTGTGGGTCACACCCTGACCATCCTATACCCCCTTTCCTGTCCCCAGCACTTTCTGTCCTCCTTCCCTGATGTGTTCTCCATAGTGCTTATCACCACCTGACATGCTGGTCCTATTTGTTTACTGTCGGAGTCCTCCCACGAGGAAAAACCTTTGTTTTGTTTTCTGCTGTTTCCTCAGCACTTAAGACAGCGCCTGGCGTGGTGTTCACTAACCATCTGCTGAATGAATGAATGATGCAGACCCAAGGGAGCTCCCAAAGGAGCTTCAGATTGGAAGGCTTTTGGAGGGAGAGACTGATGGTCTCACTTGACGTGGAGACAGCTCCTAATATTTAATAAGTTCTCCTTGCTGAAAACAGTGCAATGGCACTGCCAGCTCCCTGTCCCCATATTCTCTGATCCCTGCAGCCAAACCCTAGGTCCTGAGGCGAATCTTGTGCCCGTCTGGAGGAAGCCCAAGCCAGCAGTCTAATGACTCAGCATCAGCCCGAGTCTTGGCTGTTGGTCTTACTTTGTCCCTCAGCTCCAATGCCAGGCTCCTGGCTTATCCAGCCCACTTGTGTTGCCCCTGCGGTGCCCACTCTCTATCTTGTCATTGAGTCTGCAACTGTGCTTTGGTGTTGTGACTGTGCCCAAGCTCCTCTGGGCCCACGGTCAGGCTTTATTTGCCTCAGTCTTCCAAGAGCCTGGAGACATGAACCTGGACCCAGCGTCTCGGCTGGGACTCAGCCACCTGCTTCCAGCTCTTTCCTGAAGCCACCATTGCTGGCCAGGCTATCTGCCTGGTGCTTGCCAGGAGCTTTTCCCAACTCTGACTGTCTGCTTGTGCTCAGACTCACCAAGTTTACACGGTGGCAGGGACCTCAGGTAACTCATGCCACCTTTGAATAGTCCTGACCATTGGTTTTCTTTCTGTTGAGCCCAAATCTGTCCCCCTGTGCCTACGGTTCTAGCTCCACCTGTTGCTCAGGGCCTCACAGCACAGGTCTGGTGCTCCCCAGGTGACAGCGTCTCTGAGACCCACAGCACTGTTGGTTCACAGCCCCCACCATCTTCTTTCTTCTGGAGATTTGCTGTTAGTGCCTTTGTTCCTCCTGTCTCGTTGTTTGGATTCCACACATTGTCCTGGTCACCCTCCCCCAGATGGGTTTTTTTTCTTTTTTCTCCTTCCTAATTAGAGTGTGGTCCCCCACATCAGAGGCAGGCTCTCCCCTCATCTGCTTCTGATTCACCATAGGCACCTGCTCCAGCCCTGCGGGGCGGTCCAGGCCCAGAGCTCGCTGTTGGACTCTGCCCAGCCTGGCTGACCAGTCGTTGGGTTAAAGAGAGCCAATCCGGGTCTCAGCCTATGCCTGCACAGCACGGCCCCCTGGTGCTTCAGAGGCTGGGTTTTGCTGTCGATACCCAGAGCTGAGGCTGCTCTTTGAAATCCCTGCAGCAGGTCGCCCCAGTGTCTAAAGACATCTGTATTAAGGGGCCAGGTGCTGTGGGGTTTCCTAAGTTGAGTCACCTCTGTGACTTCCTCCAAGCTGTGCTTTTGCCATCCTTTCTAGGACATGGTCTTTCGAGCACAGAGTGACACAGGTGGGGGAGGGAATGCCACTCTGCTGGCAACACTCATAAATTTCCCCTAGCGGCAGGGCTCTAACAACATGAGACTTTGAGCTTTCAGCTCACAGTTGAAAGAACAGGGATTTTCCCAGAGATGACAGAAAAGGGAAGCACACAGCCCGGGGGGCCTCAGCAGGAGGCTCTCTGTTAAGGACTTGCTCCAAAGAGGTAGCAGCCACCAGCCACCAGCCTGTGATGGAGCAGGATTGCAGTGGGTGGCACCAGACCTCTGGGCAGCCACCCAGAAATCTC
This sequence comes from Lepilemur ruficaudatus, assembly GCA_963574885.1. Taxonomy (NCBI): domain Eukaryota; kingdom Metazoa; phylum Chordata; class Mammalia; order Primates; family Lepilemuridae; genus Lepilemur; species Lepilemur ruficaudatus. The sequence continues at coordinate 239,249 of CAUYRT010042270.1, forward strand.
ATGCCAACAGGCTTGGAGAAGAAGGAGAACTTTCCCAAGGCCGTAGGTAAAGAATTCTCCTTGTACTTCCTGGAGCTGTTGGGGTTTCTAAAATTAAAAGGACCTTTATCTGAAAATGGTGGTTAAATGCCAATTTCCCCTTTAAAGCCAATTAGGAAAACCTAGAGCGCTAAAGGAATTAAGTTGGTTAAATGGAAATAAGTTGAGTTGGTGGAGAAGAAAAGGGATATAAATGAGTGAAATTATTGGTGGGTTGCCTACTTTGGTGCTTTCCCTTTATTTAATCAGCCTTTTCCTCATCTGCCATGGACATGATCTCCCAGAGAGCACCGTGGCCCCTGGGAGGGTCCCTTGCCAGGAGGGCAGGCCACCCACTCCGAAAGAGTCATTGCTGTTGGCTTGTAGTTGCAGCCTTGGTGGGGCTCCCTTCTGGGTCTCAAATGAGTCCCTATCTTACCATGAAGCCATGAGGATGGTCACCTGGGAGAGCTTGGAGTTCACATTCAAGTTCGTGTATCCCAGGCATCATGGAACAAGGCTAGCTGTGGATTCAGAATTCATGTGCACGAATCCCACTTACTAGCCATGTGTCATCTCGTGCTCAATTTCCCATCTGTAAACTGGAGATAGCAGTGCTTATCATTAATTATTGTATTAACTGAGAGGAGATAGGTGAAGTACCTCGCACAGTGTGTGGTATATAGTAATACTTAATGAACATCAGTTCCTGTTCTTTTGTTTCTTTTAAAAAATAGTAGCTGGTTTAGCAATTACGGCAAGCAACTGGATGGCATCACAGGGTGGTGGGATGGGTGTGGCCTTTAATGACGTACAAACCTGGAATTGAATCATAGTTTCAGCATTATGTGACCTTGGGTAAATCATTCAGCTTCTGTTTCCTACTGTGAAATGGGGATAACGATACTCACCTTATAGGATTGTTGAGGTTGACACAAGCTAATGTCTAGAAAACAGCACGGTGCCCGACAGTGGGAAGTCAATCAATAAAAGCTATTATCAGTAGTTCTACCATAATTATTATTACTGTGGTTTTCTCTTGCTACCATAATGAATTTTTGCAAACTTAGTGGCCTAAACAAGACACATTTATTATCGTACAGTCTGTAGGGTAGAAGTATTAACTGAGCTAAAACTAAGTTTCAGTAAGGCCGTGTTTCTTTCTGGAGGCGTTAGAGAAGAACACATTGCCTGCTCATTTGGGTTGGCGCAATTCATTTCCTTGCGGTTATGGGGCCAAGGCCCCCATTTTCTTGCTGGCTGTCAGCTGAGAGCCCTTCCCAGCTTGCTGAGTTCGCTGCACTCCTTGGCTCCTGGCCCTCTGCCTCCATTTTCAAAGCCAGCAGTGGTGAGTTGAATCTTTCTCACCTCGAAGCTCACTGACCTCAGCTGGAAAAGGTTCTCTCATTGTCAGGACTCCTGGGATTAGATTGAGCCCACTGGGATAATCCAGAATCATCTCCCCATCTCAAGGTCTGTAAGCTTAATAACACCTGCAGAGTCCCTTTTGCCACATGTCTTAGTCTGTTTTGTGTGGCTATGGAAGAATGCCCGAGACTGGGTAATTTGTTATAAAAGACAAGAGGTTTATTTAGCTCACAGTTCTGCAGGCTGGGAAGTTCAAGTGCATGGCCCTGGCTCCTGGCCATAGCTTTTGAGCTGCATCACAACCTGGCAGAGAAGGTCAAAGGGAAAACGCTAAGAGGGGAAAATGTGGGGGGCATCCTGGCTTTATAACAACCCACTCTCTCAGGAATAATCCATTCCTGAGGGAACTAATCCAGTCAGTGGAGAGCCAGAACCCACTCATTACTGTGAGAACAGCACCAAGCCCTTCCTGAGGGATCTGCCCCTATAACCCAGCCAGCACAGCCCCACTCGGCCCCACCTCCCAACACTGCCATGTTGGGGATTGAATTTCAACATCTGTGTAGGTAGGGACAAACAAACCATACCCACAGCATAGCACCATGGAAGGTAACACATTCCCGGGGCCCGGGGTTTAGGACGTGGGCATCTTTGGGGGCCGTTATTCTGCCTACCACAAATGCTCCTATGTTTGGACTGCCTCTGCAGCAGGAGGCTGAGCCACCTGACGCCCTCTCATGAGCAGTGGCTGATGCAGGGGACTGTGCACTTGGAAACTGTCCCCAGCCTGAGCCTTGGCCTGCGTTGCCTGCCTCCTGTTCCTGTCGGCCATTCTGCACAAGAACCAGGGAGCCCAGAGCACCAAAGCCAAGGCATTTTTTCGATGGGTGGAGGGAACTGGACACATTGGCTACATTACTGCAACTGAGATTATGCCACCAGGGGAGAGACAGCCGGGAAGGGGCTGAGTAACAGGAAGTACTTCATCATGTTGATTTAGTAATCCTGCCACTTCTACTGTGTCAGGCGCTAAAGGAGTAGCCTGCGAGCTGAATGCGATCCGAGGCTGCTTCATGTGGGCTCTGCTGGGAATGATGTGTTTATTTCCTGCTGTGGGGCCTGGAGAGAAAAACGTCCCCCCAGAGTCCCAGCAGACTCTCTCCCACTCCGCCTGCCTTCCAGAAGGGGACAGATTCACGTGTGCTCTAGGCGGGTACTGCTGTGAGCAAGGAGTTGGGAGGCCTGGGTGTCCCTCTGTCCCCTGGTACTTACTGAACACTGACAGTGCCCTGACGTGGGCTAGGCTCTTGGGAAACACAAAGACATAGGATATTTTGTTGGCACATGTCCTACATGTGGGAAGGCCAGATCTCAGCCATGAAGGAGCTGGAGGGCAGTACGCAATATGGAAGCATGAAGTGTTAAGGCATCAGCTCTGGGGTTGAGCAGTGGTGATTGTGGTGGTCCGGGGACCACGGGCGTGTTGTCATTTGGGGCTTCTTTTTCCCTTCTTGGCATTTTTCCTGTTGCCCCCTAGAGTGGAACAAATGAGAGGGTGGTGGACCATCTCTTTAACAGGCTGTATCGTGGGAGATGGAATGATACTCGTGCATATTGAGCATCTACTCTCTGCCCATCACCTTCTATAAATTACATGATTTAACTTTTATAACAACCTCCAGAGGTAGGCTTAATAACATCTGGCATTTGGGTATTAAAACTGAGGCGTGGAGAGACCAAGGCCACCCGTGCAGAACATGGAAGACCCTGGATTTGAGCAGGATTCCTTTGGCGCCAGCCCTGTGCTCTGTCCACTGCACTGGGCACCTCCCTGCTGTACTTCTGGAGACCCTGAGGCTTCTGGCCTGTGTCTGGTGGCCCTGGAGGTGCGGGGAGAACATGGGCCTGAACCAGGTCTCCCCAGGACCCATGTGACACCTCAGTTTCTTTAGCGCAGCAGAAGGGCAGACACCACACCTTAGCCTCCCTTCCTGCCCCGCCTCTGCAGGTTTCCTCTTCAGACATTTGGAAGAGAGAAATTAACTCAAAATTGAACCACAGGAGTAGCGCTGAAGGCACATTTAGGCTAAAAATAAGAGCAGAGGCTGCACTGCTCCAAGGGCCAAGTCTGCATGCTGGCTTTATTTATTGTCGCTTATTTATTAGATTCCAAATGATGTTTAACCAGGAATCATATGGCAGTGATCTTTGATTACTTATGTGGCTAATGGCTGAACATATATTATTATTGCTATTTATTCAGCCCTGCTCAATGTACCGGGTGCTTCTCTCTGAAGAAAGCACAAGGAAAGGGGCCAGGAGAATAGATTGGATTGGCAGGTGGTCCTATAGACCAGGTGACGGGCTCCACCAGGAGAATTTTTTTTTAAAGGATCAATCCTTGGAAATAGAGGGAGTTGGGGTGGGAGTGGAGAGAATCCCCTAAAACAGAAAGAAGAGTTTGAGAGTTGGGGTTTTGGAGCCAGAAATATTTAGCCTTATAATAATAGCAACACTTACTGAGTATTTATTATGTGCCAGGCACTATGCTAAATGCCATTCAGAATGCTTTAATCCTACCACCACCTCCATTTTACAGATGGGGAGGCTGAGGCTCAGAGAAGTTAAATAACTTACCCAAGGCCACACAGCTGGTGGGAGGCTGGAGCCGGCGTTCAGATACAAACCCTATTTGCCCCTGGAGGGACCCCGCACCCCTTATGCTGCCCTGCCCTACTTCAAGGCCAGGGCCTCTTTTGGTTAAGCCTAACTTTTTGAGTAAACAGCCCAAGAAAGGAATGGAAAACATGGTGCCCCAGGAGCTGGGGACAGAGTATGGAGGGAGGAATTCTTCCCTCCCCTGCTCTTTCCCTTGGAGCTTTGTAACCCCCTGGGGATGAGCTGCCAGTGGTCCCTGGGGCACAGCCCACCCGGGCCACCTAATACAAACCTGGGCCAGGCCACTTGGGGTGGACAGGCCATGCGAGATTCAGGGCGATGAGTACACAGGGCCCCTTGCCTGTGCCTGCAGAGTGTGGCAGGCAGGCCGTCTGCCTGGGGCTGTGGGGGCGGCGCTGCTGGCCCCAGGGCACCAGGATTCACACCTGAGGGGAGCAGGGAGGAGGACTCTCATTGGCCTTTCTCTACCCACTGCAGACACACTAAGCCCCCACGTGCTCCCACATCTCCCCCATTCTCGCTTTCCCAGTTTCATCTTTCCAGGAGAAAGCTCACGCTCCTTTCCAGGGCATCTGAAGCCTTCGCAGGCCTGCCGCGGACAGTCTATACGGCTTCATCTTTCAACATCACTCCCCTATCCCCGTCCCCGCCCCTGAACACTCACTGCTGTACATTCTGCACCGCGGACACCCGGGGGTGCTCAGGACACCCTGGCCTCTCAGGTTGCTGACCTGTGCTCCGTCTGCCTGGAATACTCTTCTTCTCACCTTTGCTGCCTGGCAAGATTGTACTCATCATTCAAGGCCTTGCTTGTATGTGGCCTCCTCCTCTAAGGGACCTTCTCAGGTGGTCCTTTCTGCCCCCACTCAGAATGGGTCTTTCCCTTCTCAGTGCACCCATGCACGGTGTGGGTGACTGTGCCCTCAACCCTCACCCCATGTGGCACGGTGGCGTGAGTTTCATCATCGGTCTCTCAGTGCAAAGACCATGTCTCATTGCCTCTCATCTCCCCGCCTTGCTCCTAGTAGGCGCCCAATAAACACTGGCTGGGTGAATGCATGAGTGACTCCTTCCTATCGTGCGCTGCTGTGGAAAAGGCATTTGTTCCACCCGGAGCCACATACCCACTGGCTTTGAAAATGGGGACATTGGGGCAGGAAACTGAGACTAAATGAGCCAAGTTACACATCCTGAAATAGGACAGCAAGGAGCCTGGAACATGCTGGATGGAGGTGGGGAGGAGGGAAGCTATTAACCGGCTGTTGGTCTCTGAGATTGGAAAGGAGGAGAAAGACACCTTGTCTAGGTACAAAGGGAGGATTTCAGGCACTTTCTCCAGGGCCTTCCTCCTTCCTGTAACACCAGCGTTGAGTCTGTGGCCTTTTCAGTTATAGCAAAACACATCATGTGCAGCATTTGACCTTTAGGAAGATGGTATGTGCATGGTCCAGCATCGCAGGGGCTTCCCGGCATTACTGGGCCTGGAGCCCACTCCCACGGGGAGGACCACCCACAGCGGGGTGGGCTGGCCTCAGGCCTTCCCACTGTTCTACCCCATCCCTAGGGGCCTTTCCCTTATCTCTGAGACATAGCCAGTGGCTGCCTGGGGTTTGGCCCAATGCCAGGGTACTTGAAGAGGAGACCCTCAGACAATTGCAGAAAGGGATTGGGGAGAGGAAGGAAGAATAGAGAGGGACTCAGGGAGGGACCAGGGAGGTGACCAGAAAAGCTCAGGGCACAGGAGCGAAGCATGGGAAAAGGGGGAGTCCCAGGCTTTGCAAATTGCTGAGTTTGCTGGGGTCACATCTCTCTGGGCTTCGGTTTTCTCCTGCCAGGATCTCCAAGGTCCCGCCTGCCGGATGGTCTGTGTCGCTGTGTGGTTCCTCTGCTCTGAGGCCACAACAGGTGCACCTCAGCCCCCCTGCTCTCCTCCTGTTGTTTCCTTTTCCCTCCCTCTCTTCCTTTCGCCTCTCTAAGTATTTACTATCCACCTGGGCCTAGATTATCCCCTGATTAAGTGCCATTTGGCTGTTGGCTGCCTGTTCACTCAGTTTTATAGACACATTCAGCGAGGCGCAGAGGCCAAGGCCTGATTTTGGAGAGGGAGGGTAATGAGAACAGAGAGCAGCGGCGGCCCACTTAGATTGGATTTTAATAAAGTTTCCAGCTAACCTAAATCATCCCCATCACAGGCGGCCCAGCAACCGCTGAGTGTGTGGGTCAGCTCGAAGCTGCCTCCCCAGGCTGGGGACAGGCAAGAAATGGCAGAATTGGGACTGGGGAGGGGACGGAGGGGGGGGCCCTGTTGGAGAGGAAGCGGCGTCTCCAACCAAGGGTCCCCCCTTGATGGCAAGGGTAGGTAAAGGCTCTCCGAGGGGAAGCGTAATGCCTGCTCTTTCAGCAGCTGTTAATTAGTTGCGGATGATGAGATAATTCATAAAAATTAGCAGTGATTTCCTTCATTGTGTTAATATCACAGGGCAATAAAACTGCTGTTAAGGATGACTTTTCTCAGCATCAAGGAACAGGATGTCAAGGAAAAAACAGCCCTCCACAAGAGTGCAGAGAGGAAAAAAGGAAAACAGAGCTGGTGAGGCAGTGACAGGGGGAGTGATTTCCAAGCCTTGGCTGGAATCATCGGAAAGAAGGCAAATTGAAATGCAAATCCTGGTGTCTGTCAGAGCACTGGCTGGGAAGAAATGCATTTGGTGGTGTCACCTTGACCGGGTGGGCGGGCTCCCCGCTGCGCGGTGGAAGGCAAGATGGCAGCAACCAGAGGCTGAGGCTGCTGCGTCCGTGGACGGGGAGTTGGCCTGCGGCCTCAGGAACATTCTTTAAAGGAGCAAACACCCTTGCTTATTTGGCCAGTGGCATGGTCTGGCCTTGACCCCCTCCACCTGCAACTCTTGATGCTTTTCTGTTCTCTCACCAAGTTCTGCCTACACTGGCCCAATGTCCGTTTCTTGACTGTGCCAAGAGCCTTCCTGATTTAGGGCCTTACCCATGCTATTTCACCCAGTCTGGCCAACTCCTATTTATCCCTTAGGTAAAATGTCAGTTCTGCAGATAAACATTCCTTGAACTCTATTCCCAGTGCCTGGCACAGTCCCCGTGTTATATATGGGGAGTGAGGGTTGGATGGATAAATGGTCTGTTCCCTGCTTAAACCCCTCCCCGTGCCCACACTGCCTACAGGATGAGGTCCAAACTCAGCTGCATGTAGTACTCTATGTGATCTAGCCGCTGCTTATCTCACCAGCCACACCTCCACTGACCCTCCCAACTCTGTGCTCTGCTAGAAGCTCCCTGCACATGCCACACTTTGCCACCACTGTTACGACGCCTGGGCTCTTATTCCAAATGTCTGCCTGATCAATCCTTACTAATTCTCTAAAACTCAGTTTAAGAGCCATGTTCTCCATGATGTGTCCCCTGACGCTGTTCTCTCCCTCTTATGGGTCACACCCTCCTGCAACATCACGCCTCGTAAAGACCTTTATTGTACCAGATTGGCTATGGATCTTTCCTGAACTTGCTGTGCTCAATTGAGAGCATTGATTAACATAAATCGGTACTCTATAAATTGCTGTGTAAAGAAATGAATGAGTGAGCAAGTGTAAAGTTCAAAAAAATGGTTTTAGGAACTCTTTAATAATCCAGGCCTCTGGATAATGTTGGCTTAGGGAGATGACAAGAAGTAAACAGATCTTTTTGAAGTTGAATTGACCAGTCTTGGTAGGAGATTGGATGTGGAGGAGGAAGGAAAGCTCGAGAATGACAAACTGTATTGCCAACTTGTTTGGGTGACTAAAAAAAAAAAAAAAATGACCAACTAGGTAACGAGGTGTATCATTTATTAAGAAAGGGAAGAAGGGAGGAGGAGCAACCTTAGGGTTAGGGTGGGGAGACCAAGAATTCCATTTGGCTAGTTGAGCGTAGTGATGTGCACCTGTTGATTTTAGCCTGGGCAACATAGTGAGACCCCGTCAAAAAAAAATTCCCATTTGGCAAATTTGGTTAAATTTGAGATGCTGGTAAAACATCCAAGTAGACATGCTAGGGAGTCAAATGGACATAAGATGTTAGACACCAGAAGAGTCTCAGATGGAGATATAAACAGGAGAGTGAGTGGCACATACATGGCATCCAGGGCCATGTGACCAGGCAGTCTCCTAGGAAGAGATGTATGGAGAATGGTGTGGAGGGCCCAGGACTGAGCAACCTAAACACTTTCTCAAAAAAGAAAGATGATCAAAGACTCTTGGGCCATTTTGCAAAATAGAAATAGTCTAATAAACTCATAATAAACTATGAGGCTAAGGTATATACCAAACTTAACCAACCAAAAGATTTTAACCAGCAGGAAAAAGTTGAAAGCTATGAATTTTGTGTCTGGCATATTGGCCAATGATGGTAGGCTGGCCCTAGAAAAGTAGAGAATGGTCTTGAGAGAGCAGCATGTCTTTGGGTAGACCAGCTGACACCTTGCTCTGCCAATGCGGCCTCACACCCTGTCCTAGATAAAGTCACTGTAAGCCCTGGAGTGTCTATTTGCTAAGAAAATGTTATCCCTATTGATGCGTTGGAAGATTCTCAAGGGATAAAACTTGAACACAGACTTGCAAATAAGCACAGAACATTTCCAGATCATTAATACTTTCTAGCAATCCCTTTTTTCCTGAGAAGAAAACGAAATGAAACAAATGGAATAAGCATTTGATTTAATTGCTGGTCAATTGATCCAATCATTCACTCATACTCTACTACTATGAACAAATTCAGGTTCAAGGTTAAGAAGAAAAAGAATGATAGTATTTGATCCCTGACCTCTAAGAGCTTGTGGAGACAATACTAACACATATGAAAAATTGAGTGACAGGGCAAGACAATTTAATAACTGTAGCAAGGCAAAACATATTTAAATGCCCAATGAATGGTGCAGACAATAAATATATGGTACGAGAGTCTAGAAGCAGGAGAACTCACCCTCTGTGTACCAAAGTAGTCAAGGAAAGTTTTTCCAGGCTCACCTGATCCAATGATTTATCTTGGAAGAGTGAAGAAAGGGTGCTCTGTGAGGCATAAAGGAAGTCCGAGGGAATGGAATGGAACCTCTGAGGCCGTACTTCTGTGGACGATGACGTTTAGATCTGCTGCCATCTGTCGGTGAATGCGGAAAGGAGCCCGGAGCGTAGTCCTCAGGTAGCGAAAAGGGAAAGGTGCAGAGAAGAGCCAGGAGTTGGCATCTCCCTCTCTGGGACAGGTGAGCTTTTTAGTCTAGTTCATTGCCATTAAAAATGTGGTCCTCAGACCAGCAGCACTGGCATCACCTCGGAGACGTACGCAAATGCAGAATCTCAGCTCCTACCCCAGACCTACCAAATCAGTGTCTGCATTTTCCCCAAATGCCCAGGTGCTTTTTGTGCTCATCGAAGTCTGAGAAACACAGGTCTAGCCCTGGTGATGTAAGGCCCTTCTGGGAGATTCCGATTGGTGGGAGTAGGACGAGACCTGGAATTTGTATTTTTAATGATACCTCCGGATGATGCCTGCCATCAGACAGGCTTTGAAAGTTCTGCTTTAGACGGTTCCATAGCCTTGGCCCCATCCCTGGGTCAGGCCAGCGTCCTCACCATGCGTACGCCTGGCCATACCCACTCTTTTCTCTGTTGAAATCATTCTTTGAAGACCAAACGGGATTTTCTCTGCCTTCATCCTCTTATTCCCCAATCACATCTTTTCCGCAGTTGCAATTCTGACTTCCTCTTTTGAAGCTCTCTCTTTATCTTGGCTTCCATAGACTATGGGTTTCTTTCTCAGTTCTTCTCTTACTGCTAATTGCTCCTTCCTTGTTTCTTTTTCTGATTATTCTTCTTCCTTAAACTCTTTGCTCTTCCCTTTCCCTTTCTGGGCAGTCTTGTCCCCTTCGTGGCTGTAATTACTGTCTCTATGTAAACAGTTTCCAAATTGTCTGCAGCCTACCTCTCTCAAGTTCAGCTGTGTGTGCAGGAGATTTCACGCGTGTGATAACATGCCTGGATCTACTCAGGCTGGGGATCAGTAATGCTGCTCTCAGAAGCACGAGAATGTGAGCTTCAGCACCAAACCCACCGGGATTCAAATCCTGCTCTCCACTTGTCAGCGTGGGTAAATTAATTTACTTTTGAGTCACAGTTTACCTCTACAGTGAGATACATTATATCTACTTAAGAGGATTATTTCAGAGACCAAATGGAATAATGTAAAAAATGCATGGTGCATAATAAATGTTCATTTGTTTTTTAAAAAATTATCTTTCACGATACCTTTATCAAACTGAGCCCGATTCCTTGTACTCATCCTATGTGGTTACTTAATTCTCTGTCTTTGCTCATACTCTACCCCCTGCTTGGAATACCCAATTTTGCTGTCTTTCAAGGCCAAACTCTGTTGCTGCCTCAGCCATGAAGTTTATGGTCAGCCCAACCCCAAATCAGCTTTCATACCAATTCCTGTACCTTTTTAACTGTGACTCTTATGGCACCTAAATCACTTTCTACCTTGTATTAGAATTATTTAAGCACATGATATCTTCCCTGCAAGACTAAAAGCTCTATTCAGGCTGAGCTCATGACCTTATAATAGTTTTATTCCCCAAGGGGCCTAGTACAGTTCCTGTGGAACATGCCAGGGAAGCTCACTCCAATGTCCTGCCGGTAGTGGATGGGCTGCATCCCCTTTATACATGCAAGTTAGCACAGGGCCCTCCATTATATATGCTAATAGAGAGGAGCAGTGATGTGGAGAATCAAAACAGCAGACTGCCCCAGCATTATTGCTGTTGGCTTTGGAAAGCATTTTGGTATTTCTGCTCCAGATTTACCTTGCCGAGTATGTTTTATCGGCGCATATTAATACGAGTTTGCATTCCATGAGCATGCACCATCTGGGGACTGAACAAGGTGATCCACAAGTAGTAGGAGAAGCTAGTTCAGGGGTTTCAGTTGTCCAGGGATAATTCCTAAAGTACTTCATTAACCCCAACAAAACTATGAGTCAGCTGTTTTGTTATTATTCCTCTCTTAGCTTTCTCTCGTCAAAACCCTTTATAACAATTAGTCAAGGGCATGCTAATCACCTGTCATTGATATAAAATACTTCTGGTGATGGAGCAGAAGCAATGTGTTTTGAATTGATGCCAGACTATTATAATAATGATACCTTACATTTGTATCATGATTAGTAATTTATAAAAAGCTCTAATACATGTTGTTTAATTTTATCTGCTTGACACTCTGAAGTAAATAGAGTAGGTCTCATTATCCCCTTTGACAGATGTGGAAGCCAAGGCTCAGAGAAGAGAATTGACTTCCCTAGGCCCTCTTAGCTAGAAACAGACAGAGCCAGAGACCACACACAGCTTTGGTCTTTTCAGTCTTGGGTTTCAGTTCTTTTTCTACTTCACCATGCTCCTTTAATGAACCTCCAGTTCTTTAAGATGTTTAGTATTCACTTGTAGAATTTCCAAGTGATTTTTTTTTCTTTTATTGTTTTTGACTTCTGCTGACATTCTGTGTTTTCATCTATTAATATTTTGTATATTTTCCTTCCATTTTTTGTAACAAATTTATCATATTTAAAGTTCTTTTCTGTTAACTCCGCTGTAGGGATCACCTGTAGGTCTGTTGCTATTGTCTGTTTTTTTCCCCCTCTTGGATTTTGGTCACACGGTTCAGTCTTTAGTATGCCTAATAATTTTTTTATTGAATGCTATTGTACATGCTGTGACCTTCTTCAGGAGAGGACTTATTCTTTGCCAGGCAGAGTGAAACCAATTATCTTACACAATTAAACACTGAACTGAGTCCTAGATGGGTTGTGTTTTGGTAAGATTTAGTTTACTCTGGTCACCCCTCTCCCTGAGCATAGCCATTCATTGAGAGCCTGGTGCGTTTACTGGGCCCCCTTGCTGTCAGGTCCTGAATTCTAGTGTTGCTCTGCAGTACCTCGCGGTGGCCAGAAAAACTCTCTGCTTTATAGAGGCTTTCTGCTGAGGTTTCTTGCCTTCTCCTCCATTCAACTTCAGAATTCTATAAATTTGATGGAAGGGGATAACTGGCCATATATGTGAGGACGCTCAAGTTCCTAATTTTTTCTCTCTAGTCCTAGGACTGCCAGAGGTTCTGCTGCCTTTTTTGTCCCCTACCAGCAGTAGTTCTCTTGTCTCTATAAAGCCTAGATTCACAGCCTCTAATCCTGTACTGAGCAATGACAAATCCCCCCAGGTTAGAAGCAATTACAGAACATCAGCTCACCTCTCTGCACTTTCCCCTCTCTGTAACCGTATCCTCTCTGATCCTTCCTGCTCCAGCAGGTGCATGGTGCCCTGAAACAGATGGATATTGTATTGTATCTAGCATTTCTGGTTTTTCCCAGTGGAAATATTGATCTGCCCCAGACCATCCCACCCTACCCAGAAGTGGAAGTCAGATGCTTATTATTAATGTAGAAAAGCCACAGGATTACAAGGGCAATTCTTAGCTGGGGGTCTTGGTAGGTGGCACAGTCAACTGGTTTCCTGGAGTCGCAGGGCTGCCCAGCCAGGAAGAAGGCAGGGAAATGGATGGCAGTGTTAACTGCGTGCCCAGGAGGAAGGCATTCATTAGGCTGAGGAATGAATGTTCCACAAGCTCAGGAGGCCTCGATACTCCATCAGGTTTCTAATGATTTTGTCAGAGTGTTAATCCCCCGGGTGAGCAGCAGCATTTTGATATCAGCAAACAGATTGTGTTTCAGCCCAGATAACCAATATGGAGTCCTGCATGAGAGCCGAAAATAATTCATCACATTTTAATGGGGTTGAGAGAGGCTAGTCAAGGATGATTTACATCGGAAAAAGGATGATGGGGTGCAGAGGGGGCGTGGGATGTGGGAGGGACATCAGGCATGGGACTGGCCCATATGTGTGCCAGAGTGGAGTGTGCTTATGCGTGTGTTATGAAAGAAAGGGAAACTGTATACTCAAAAGGTGTTGCAGGGACATTCCTTTTCATGGCAGAACCCTTTCTGAATGCCCCGTCTGGATGAGGTCCTGGGAATACAGAGATAGAGAAGATGAAAGTCTGACCTTTCAAGCCCTCATAGTCTGATGGTGGAGGCTGACATTTAACAAGATGATTAGTAACTGCGGTCCTAGGTGCTGGGCTGGAAGAAGGCCCCTGCTGCATTGGGAGCACGGAGCTGGGATAAGGCCTGGGTGAGCTAGGAAATACTTGAGCCAGTCTCTGAAGTGAGCTAGGTGGGTGGGCAGAGGGCATTCCAGGCAGAAGGAACAGGTTGAGGAGCTGTGCTGCTACAATATTGACATAACGTGCACACGATTCTACAGAAACGGGGAGTTTCCATTGCCTCTGCCATTGCCCTGGGCAAACCTTCACGACCTCTTGTCTGGCAAGAGCCCCATACCTGCCTCCCACCTCTCCTTGCATCTGTTCTACATGCTGAGCTCATGTTTTCTTCATAAAATACAGACCTGGCTATTGCTGTTCACGGCCCAGGAACTTCTTGGGTTTTTCTTGTTTATAAAATAAAGTACTAACTCCTTAGCATGCATTAAGCCCTTCCGTGATCTGACCATGCTGCTCTCCCTTCCTTCATCACGTTCCTCTATGTCCTCCCAACCCTGCTCTGCACCCCGTTCTGGTCTTACTTGACCACTTGCTATTCCTGTAGATCCAGCACTCTCCTGCCCCTGTGGCTTTGTTTATTCATGGTATTCCTCCTGCCCAAAGGGCCTTCCCTGCCATCTTCACCTGCAGAACATCTACCCTTTACCTAAGACCTGGCTCACATATCACCTCCTTTCTGGAAACTTCCCTGGTCCTCTCAGACAGAATGAATCATTTTTTTTCTGAGTTACCTAATAGTTTCCCCCTCTGCTAAAATAAATTACACTCAGTGTGTCTCATGGCTGTTTGTGTGTCTGTTGGTAGCTGCCCCACCCCCCAGGCGAACTCGTTGGAGGCAGGAGAACACCCTTTTCATCTCTCTGGTCTCTATCACAGCTCCTTGGGTGCCTTGTGCATTCCTAGAGCTTGATAAATATTTATTGATCAGAAGAATAAATGAGTATTGAATGGGCTTTCCACGTGTTTTGCTCCAGGTGTCTCTTATTGTAATTAAAGTTTCTTTTTTTGTAAATCAATTTCAGGCAAAAAGCAACATAAATTTTATGTGAGGTTTGAGAAGGATGGTAAAAGTGATTTATGGTCGGCTTGATCTGTGCAAACAGGTTAGGGAAATGCTCAGAGTCAGCTTCTGCCTGCCCCTCCCATCACCCCAGACCCTAAATGCAGAAGCACAGCTGTCCTCAGCAGTCTGGCCGAGGCCTGGTGGTCCCCAGCCCACTCCCCACCCTCCTGATGCGTAAGTGGCTTTAGTGTGTAGTGTTAAAGTGCTGAATAAAATGCTCACTCCTGAGTGTGTTAAGGCATTTACGTGTAGCACTCACATAGAATGCCCTGCAGCTGTGTTCGAGAATGATCTTTGTGTGTGAGCTTGTGCTCTCAGGCACATTTGCACAGTGGTGATAGCTTTTTGCTTGTCCACATTTTCTCACTGCAAGCCTTGGAAAGCACACACGGGGTTCAAACCTGTGACCTTGGCCTTCTGGTCTCGCGCTCCTGCCAGCAGAGCCAGCCGAGCCCACTGGCTGCAGGAGGAACTGGCTGCGCCAATCTCTTTTTATTTCAAGAGTGAAGTTGAGCATGGGCAGCCAGGCAGTCAGGCCAGGGCCCCACTTGTCATGAATTGGATGTCTGGAAACAGGAGTTCAGCCTGCAGAGTGAGAATACCACCTAAGCGTCTGAGATGGATCCCCAAGGGGCCGTTTCTCCCAAATGGGGACAGCAGCCCTGGGACCTGTGGCTTTTGCTTTCTGATGACTTTGCATCAACGGCCAGGTGCCTCGTCCCTCACCCTCCCCACCAGCCAATGTTCCCAAGGCCCAGATTTAACTTTCTCTTATTTTAGTTTCAGGCCATTTCTTCTTTTAATGGTGTCCCAAGCTGCCTGAAATAATTCTTGCCCTTCTTTTATGTGGTTCTGTCTTGCATATTTATGGGAAGTTATCATGTCCTTGTAGGCCCCAGTTCTCCGGGTTCCACATATTATATTCATTTAACCTCCCTTTATAGGTCAAGCCTTCTAATTCCTTTAATCATTTTTATTGCCTTTCTTTGTATTCAATCTCCCTCCTTGGCTTCTTTTTAGAACAAGAAGGCCCAAACTTCAGAGTGTGTTTCAAGAATGTCCTGAATATGGGGGCCGTCAGGGAACCCTGTTACTCTGCTACTTTCCCTCTGATAAAGCTCTTGTGGAATTCCGAGTCATCCACCCTAAACTTCACCTTCTCGTGGAATGGTCTCATTCTCACTATGGCCCGATCCTCAGGCTTGGGATGGACGCTTAGGAGACACTGAGAGCTCGGAAGTTAAGGTTGGGAAGGAGGAGGGGACCAAGAGGCACCGAGCACCTGTGACGTGACAAGATGCTTCACGTACGTCATTTCAGTGAACTCTTGCCTAATCATATGGAGATGCATATTATTGCCTGCTCTTTGCACTTGAGGAAACTGAAGGCTCAACATTGTTAAATAACTTTCTCAAGTGCATAATAGTTAATAAATGCCAAATCTAGGTTTGAACACAGGCTGTGAGATGACCTCCCAAATCTTTTACTCTATGCAGCCTCCTGTAAAGAAAGTGGGAGAGGGGATTTTGCAGCAGGAGCAGCATAACTCAGAGCAGCATTCAGGCGAGGACTCTAACATTTCCCTCATCCCCACTGAACCCAGATCCTGGGGACTGGTGGCTTACTTCTGGCATAACCTGATATTTTAAAAAACTCACTTGCTGTGGTCCAAATGCCTCTCCCTGCATCCTGAAGTCAGCTTATCTCCTGCCTTGTGTGCAGCTGGGTCCTGTGCCTGCTGATTCCCTGCCAGTGGCCTTAGGGGTACATTGGGGTTACTGCTGTACTGTTCCCCACTCCTAAGCTGAAAGGAGAGCATTCTCCAGCCTAGAGCTTGGGAATTCCCCACCCCACCCCCCAGTTGATGTGGCCCCAGTCCTTTCCTGCCCCCCATTAGGGCTGCGGTGAGGGGTACACTCCTGTGATGCGCATGTGGTTGGATTGGGCTGAAGGTGGCCCCTCTATGGGTGGCATACCATCCCGTCTCTCCCCGTGCCCAGCCAGGCTGCAGAGGGGGACATGACAGTTGCTGGGCTCAATAAGGCAAAGTAGCCAAGTGTCACTGGTACCCTACATGACAGCTGTCTTCCTTGCCACTTGGTGGAGGGCAGAGAGGCATCTACCACTGGGCCATTGCCACCCCTGCCCTGCCCTGGTATGAAAGTAAACACACAAGAGCAGTTCCGCCATCAGAAAATACCACAGGAAAACCTCGGCTCTCCCACAGTGGCGGTAACCAGCTCCTGGGATGACCTGGGGACAGGCCAGAGAAAAGCTGGCTTCACCCACACACCCCACCCAGCCCCGCCACAGAGCACACTCAGCTCTGGGGAACATTTCCTAGGCTTTGCTTCTCAGAATCAGAGTCACATTTACTCGTTTAAAGACCAAACCATTGTCACTGTGCTGGGCACTGGGGGCGCAAAGATGAGAAAGACATGCAGCATGTGTCCAAGGAGTGAGCAGTCTAGTGGGAGAGATGACACGTGAATGGATCACAGCTCAGGGAGGCCACTGCAGGGATGGAGATATGCACCGGGGAACCCGGAGCCGAGCCACGGACAGCACAGGACGGGACACAGAAAGGAAGATGAAGTGAAAAAAAAACCCTTTTTGAGGTCAGTTTAGCAGGATTTGGCCATTGATTGAACGTGTGCTGGTGAGCATGAGGGAGGAGGCTTGGGTATCTCCCATTTCCCACCTTGGACGGCTGCAGGGGCTGAGTCGGGAGGGGTCTTCCACTGGCATCTCTAGCCCCTCGGTTAGGCTCAGCAGCTGAGACAGCAGTGTGCTTGCCATGCGGACCCAGCTTTGAGACAAGGGCACCAGCACCTTGCCCTTGTCGACCCGTCTGCCTCTCATTCCATCCTGTAATGATCCCGGGGCTGCCCCTGGGTGGACGATCAGCAGGGGGAAGGTGGCTGCGGTGCGCTGCAGGTGCCCACAGACGATGAGCGAGACATCCAGTGGACAGCTGGATGCACGGGCCTGGAGCGACAGGGAGGGGTCTCGCTGGAGGAATCGCTCTGGCATCGTCAGTGACAGAAGCCCCGAGAGCAGAAGGACTGACTGGGGGAAGAGTGGAGCAGGGAAAAGAGCCCCGGATGAAATGTCCAGGGGCCTTGGTTTGAGTCTTAGATCTGCCATCCCTACAGCATGACCTAAGACAGGCTCTTCCCCTGTCAGCCTCCGAGGCCCTCATCTGTGATAC
The DNA here is from genome assembly GCA_963574885.1 of Lepilemur ruficaudatus. Classification (NCBI taxonomy): domain Eukaryota; kingdom Metazoa; phylum Chordata; class Mammalia; order Primates; family Lepilemuridae; genus Lepilemur; species Lepilemur ruficaudatus. Next base: position 256,755 of record CAUYRT010042270.1, read on the forward strand.
GAGGTGATCAGAACAGATCCGCGGTCTCTAAAGTGATTTTTAGCGGTTGGATCTTTTGTTCAAATAAAACCACACAGAGAATCTCAACAGTTATAGAGTAAGCTCCTCCGAGGGGAGGAGAATGACAGGGACTTGGAGGTTGGGCCCCGTTCTGTTCCCCCCTTTACCTCCCCACACCCAGCTGTGGCCGCAGAGTCTGGGAACAGAAACGGGCGGGCTTCCTGCGGGAGGGGGACACTGCCACACCTTAGGCCTCCCGGAGTGCAGCCGGGCTTGGGGGAGTCTGAGCAGAAGAGGCTGCCTGGAGCCCGTTTGACCCACAAAAGCCCGGGTTCGTTTTTATCTTTCAGTGGCCTAATTAAAATCCAAGCCCTTTGTTTGCCTTTAAAAACAGAAAGAGGAAGACAGGCAGGCAGCTCAGGCCATAAAGCCCTCAGGCCGGACAGCTTCCCGAGTGCCTGTGGCTACCATTCCTCCTGGATTATCGTCCTCAGGCTTCATCGAAGGAACCTGATTATCTCCTTTCCCCTCCAGAGCGTTTAGGAAGGTATTAAAAAAAGGATCCTGTGACCAGGCATGGTAGCTCGCACCTGTAATCCCAGCACTTTGGGAGCCTGAGGCGGGAGGATTGCTTGAGGTCAGGAGTTCGAGACCAGCCTGAGCAACAGCGAGACACTGTCTCTACTAACAATACAAAAAGTGAGCCAGGCGTGGTGGTGCGCCTATAGTCCCTGCTACTTGGAGGTGAAACAGGAGGATCACTGGAGCCCAGGAGTGTGAGGTTGCTGTGAGCTGTGATGATGCCACTGGGTGACAGAGCAAGGCTGTCTCAAAAAAAGAAAAAAAGGAATCTCAAGCCTCAGCCGGTCCTGCTGCTTTCTCACCCCTTTCGAAGGCCTGTGCTACTTACGACTCATGATCCAGACTCCGAAGGGAGGGGAGCAGGGACGCTCCCAGCCCACCTCCTCCTCCTGCCCGGACTCGGGAGTGTGGGGTGTGCTCACTCTCACCAGCTGGGCTGTGATTCTCGCTCTGTTTGCCAACCGTGGGGCCACCCCAGCAGGGTGGTAAGTAGGCCGAGAGCGTCCCATGATGTTGGGCTTCCGCGTGGGGCTGTTCTGCCCCCTTCCAGGCCATCCTGGCGTCAGTTGGCACTCCCACGCCAGCCCTGGCCCTCCCCCTGGCCCCTGTGGCTGCCATGTCCTGCCGTGAAGGGCCTTCTGTGGCTTGCCAAGAGATTGTTCTGAAGACACACATTTCACCCAGGCTCCCGTGAGAAAGACTCACTCTGCTCTCACTGAGGAGCGCCAGAGAGTTTCTTTGCCCATATCAAGATGTCAGCTTTTCAACGCAAAGGGCGCTTGAGGCCATGCTTGGCAGGACTTTCATATTTATGCAGAAGAGGAAGAGAGGTCAGCCTGCAGGGTCTGGCCTGCCCACTGCCTCCCGGGCCTGGAAGGCCACCATGGGTGGGAGGCAGGGATGGGCAGGGCTGTCTCTGCCTTGTTAGCGCAGCTGAGGTCCCATCTTGAGCTGCAGCAGCAGCAGCCGATGCCCATTGTGACTAGGGTGAGATGCAGTGTCATTAGCAGGGCAGCCCAGCCAGATATTGATTGGCCCTGCAATGGCTGGGCGAGTTGGCAGATGGAGCCACCAGCAGGTAACTGTGCATGGACCCGGCTAAGTGCAGCCCCTGGAAGGAAAATTTTAAGGTGATAAGACCAGAGTGGGTCCAGGGGACCTCACACAGAGCCCCGCTCCATGGACCAGTAGGAGCAGGGCCCAGGCTCTCACATGCCTTCACCCAGGGGCCTGGAGGCCCCCTCTCCCTGAGAGGACCTCCCCTTCCAGGAGCAGGCCCCAGCTCTCCCTCAACAGCAGAGGGATCTGGGCTGCCTGCCGTGCACGATGGGAAAGGGGCCCTGGGAGCGCGTCTGTCACTTGTCCTATAAATGACAATAGAGCTAACAAGATATAATTGGCTATTAAAGGAGAAAGCAGCCCTGTAGATGCTGCAGGCTAATTAACCCTGGGAGTGCAGAGCGAGAGGAAGAATCTCCGCATGTGCATGCATCTGCGCTGAAGTGTGTCTGCCCCGCTGGCAACCAGGGAAGGAGATGTGCCCTGCACGGCAGACCTCATGCCACCCACATGGAGTCCAGCTCAGGGGGCCAGGAGAGGCAGGCCCACTCCAGCTCAGAGCCCAGAGCGTCAAACCTGAAAAGAGCCTCAGACTCATCAGATCCTATGCACTCATTATACAGACGAGCAAACTGAGACCCAGAGAGATGGTGGGACTTATTTGAGGCCACATAGCTGTTTGGTGGTAGAGCCAAGATTGAACTGAGACTTTGGGAAGGCTAGTATGGTACCGTGTGTGAGGGTCCACCCTGTGTCGGTGTGATCAGTGTGTAATGAGGGAGAAGATGTCTACAAAGAATGACAGCCCAGTGTGCAGAGCGCTACTCAGTCTGAACTGAGCAGTGACTTCTCTTCTCTGCCTGGGGTCTCAGGGAAGGCTTCCCGGGGGAGGTGAAGTCTGAGCTAAGTATTGAGCAAGATGGTTCTAGATAGAGGTATCAGGGGAGGGCACTGGTCAGGCTTGTTCAGGCTGGTCTTGAATTCCTGACCTCAAGTGATCCTCCTTTGGCCTCCCAGAATGCTAGGATTATAGGCGTGAGCCACCGTGCCCAGAGAATTTCTTTTTGAGTAGAATGTGTTGTAAGGAAGTTG